>MDJU01000420.1:0-28075 GCA_001721665.1 Trichoderma pleuroti
GTGCAACGGGCAGGACTAGGCGCCGAGGGATGGGATGAAGCTGACAATGGTGGCGAGAGCGCTCGTCTCGAGGGTTTTCGTTCTCTTTGCTTCGGCCGGGACGACGATGAATTGCTGGGCGGAGGTCGGGTGACGATGAGCTGGCGGTGGTGGGTTGCGGATAGCGAGTGGAGTGGATGGTGGATTGCTGGTGGTGGCGGGGTTCTGCGGTAGCTACAGGTGCAGTCCCAGGTACCTACAGGGCGCTAACCGCTGCAGCTCAACCGCTAGCAGCGCCCACTAACGAGGCCGTAATAAACGAACGGTGGCGGGCGATGCTGGATTGGGGTTTGAGATTGAGATGGCCAGAAACGATGCCTCGTCCGATGGGCTGCCGGGGTGCCAGCCGGCCAGGGTTTCGATTCGATTGCCAGGAGGGTTGCAGCCAGTTGCTCGGGCTGTATCTCGGTCTACGGCTCCGACGACGACGACAAGGCACGGGTGCGATTGGGCTGATGGGAGCATGGAAGAGATGAATGGGATCCATTGGGATACACGGGCTAGTAGAAGTAGGTTCAACGTTGCTTATTTTCTTGACAAGGCGCAAGAGATGGAGGCTCTGGAAAAAGGGCTCGAGTAGGCGGCATCAGATGCTGATTACAGCATGGACAGGGCCATCATATCATTCATCTCCGTTGCAGACGAGGCGAGACGACACGGGCCGTTTGATACTCGTATCCATGGCAGCGAGGCTACCTAGGTATCCTTCATCCCTCCCCGGTGTTGGGCACAGCAGAGCGTCGCTAAACCCCCAGCCCAGCAACAAGCGTGGACTGGGGCATCGGTGCGTTTGGCATGAAAGCTGAGGATTGATTGGCAGCAGTCCGAGATGCCATCTTAGCACGGAATACATGTGCGAGCACTCGTATGTACTACCAACTAGACTCCCGACGTTGTCAAGCGCATCTCAGACCCGTCCAAGACAATGACCGTTGAGGCGCGACGATCGCCCTCGCTTACATGGACAGTCAGCCACGGGATTGAACGAGTATCCTGTACATGGTGCTCAAGTCTCAGTAGGACACCTCGGTCAAGGCCGGGGCGCTGCCAATGCGCAAATGACGCAAAGTCGAATCTCGTCAACCTGACAAGCGACATCCAAAGTCGACAATGATGACATTCAAGATCCATCTCCATGGCAATACGTCAAAGACTGACCAGCCCAGCATATGCACATCCTGCGCCTCACCGGTAAAAGCACAAGCCCCATGTTCGCTTCGGTTTTGGATCTGGTTCTGCCGCAATGGCGCCACCAATCAATCCAATACGGTACCCAAACCGGCGCCCCGTTCCATTTGCTTCTGCTTCTTCTTCTTCTTCTAGGCACTACCGATGCAAAGGGACCAGCGAAAAAAGGGAACCCAAGAGAGAAAGAAGACGCTTGGGCTCCTTTAGTTACCGTAACCGTCAGCTTGGCATCGAACCCGCGGAAAAAGATGAGCGGCTCGGCCACATGGCGTCTTGCATGGCGGCATTGCCTCGCCGAACGGAGACCCCGATGCGGGTCATCATGGCAGTGCTGTGTGTATGTTGAATTTTTCTTTTTTTCCCCGTAGGTTGACCTACTGTACTGTTTACATTGATGGAGCACTCGGCATCGGTTGTAGGGCCACGGCGCATGCAGGCAGCTGCTAAGCTACATGATTGCTGCAGATGTTCTGCTCCGGTGCTGCACTAATGTGCGACAATGCATCTGATGTTGATGTTTGCCATGACAACACATCCAATCCGAGTACTTGCATGTAGTAATATGGAGGCAATTGGATGACCTGAATGTTGCAGTGCCAACCAAAACCGCCATACCACACACACACACACACACACACACACACACACGTTGCGACCCCAAGGCTGCACATCACCACCCACACAAACACGGCCAAGTCATCAATCTGGACTAATTAGCACCATTTCATTGCAGCATCCATCTACGGGAGTACTCTTCACCCATCAATCTCTCATGGCGCGCGGCAATGGCCCCAAAGACATTGATGGCCCCCCAGCCAACCACTCCCTTTTCTCGGACTTGACCGTCTGCCGCAAAGTGATGCCATCGCCAAGTGAGAAGAGCTGCAGCCCAGTCAGTCAGTGAGGCTCATCAATCCGATGCTAGCCAGCAAAGCAAGGCAAGGCAAGGCAAAAAAGGCACACCGAAGCAAAAAGAACAACACACAGCACAGCACAGCACAGCAGCATCCTCATCGGAAACAGAAGCGTTGGAGCTAACCCAGAAGCATCCTGGCGAGAGACTTTTTCCTGCAGCAAGGGAGTTGGGGAGGTCCCCCAAGACGAAGATTTTCTCTTCAGCTCCACCATTTAACAACAGAAATACAGGGTTCTCAAAGCAGCTGAACCCGTCGCGCATGGCCCAATCACGTCCCCGGAACGCCTTTCCGTCCGGGGGAGCTCAAGCCACACAAAGGCGCCAAGGGGGTGTAGATTATGCTTCTAGTCTAGCTACGGAGATTCTCCTTGTTTCTTCAACCCAAGGGAGAAAAAGTAGTCTGGTCTGGCTTCGCCCGCCGATCGATGGACGGGGAAAAAAAAAAAAAAAAAAAAACTCTGGCGTGCCTGTCCAGCTGGAAAATGGCCTGATAGTCGGAGTCCTGCGACTCAGGTTCGGTTGGTCCGCAAACCCCGTTTCGAGGCAAGGCGTGTCTTGCTATTCGCTCGGGTCCGAAGGGACGGGGTAAACAAAGGAAAGAAATCTGGTTGCCTGGGGGGCGTGGGAAATCATCCACGGGAGGCAGATTTCGTAGATCGTCTGTGCAGGTTCCAGTCTTTGGGAGAGCCCCGGTTGGCCAAAATAGCCCACGACGTCAACGCATCTCGGTAGATGTTCTGTTGCCACAGCTGGGGCTGGAGATCTGGTCCAAGTGGTTCCAAGGGCCAAAGAGGCAGCCCAAGGGAAAGGGAGCCAAGTGCTCAAGTATCCTCTTTCAGCTCAATGTGATGTGCAATCGTCTCTAGATATAAAACTAGATCGGCCCAATCCCCAGTCCATCCCCACACTTGCTCTCTTTCCAAGCTGAAGAGACGGGCCAGAACCCGTGATATTCTTTACGGCAGCATGCCTCGACTCAAGTCTATTCAGATATCTTAGTAATTATGTGATGCTAGTAATCTATTCCATGTCTTGATCTAATGTTTCCATATCCTGACGCTCTGTTCCAGGTGGTTTCCTCGTCTACGATAGCCAAACGCCAGTGCCCGGCAGGGAGTATCATAGATGGCGGCATATACAACCAACCGTTGAGACGACAAGTTGACGCCGTACTCCCTGGGTTTCAGTAGACACATCTCGATGACCCAACTCCACAGCCAAGGGACGTCTATTTCAGCTTCTTTTCGAACACTCGATAGTCCACAGGACCACTCAGCAGCGGCGCCAGTGCAGGGTAATCATCCGCAAAATCGGCCAGCCTCACCATCTGGAATCCCAGCCGTCTATACCACGCCTCCATCCTCGTCTTGAGCGGATGGGCATAGCTCGTCGGCACAAGTATGTCCAGCCCGAGCGTGGTGCAGCCCAGAGACCGGCAGTACTCCTCCACAAACTGGAATATCTCGCGGCCCAGTCCGAGTCCCTGGTGTGTCTTGTCGAGGGCAAGCATGCCCAAGGTGCACATTGCGTCTGAGCTCCGCTTGACACACACGCATCCTACCAGCTGGCCCTTTTGAGGAGTTCCAGTGTCTTCGGATGCCAGTGAGGGAGAGGGAGAGGCGAGATAGGCAACGGCTAGCTGGCCCTTGCGGATAAAGTCTGCCACCTCGGCGTCAGAGGTGCGCACGAAGCCATGGTTCCAGATGCCGGCTTCTGCTTCGATGAAGACCAGATTTACCAGCTTGGTGATGGCGGAGATGAGGGAGACGTCGTCGGCTGCCGCGGCCCGAGGAAACTCGATGATGAGGCGAGGCGTGCCCGAGGTGGCCTCTGTGCCGTTGGAGAGGGCTGGAGTGCTCATGGCTCCAGTGCTGCCCTTTTTGAAGTATTGGTTGGTTTTCTATGCAATTCTGGTCGTTTGCTAGGTAGATTTGTGTCCTTTCTCTCACTGAATAGTACCTAGGTAGTACCCAAGGCCCCGTTAGGCATCCATGGACCTCCTCGTACTCTGTACAACACACAGAAATGGAGCTGGAGATGTAGCCGCAATGTACATCTGTTAATGTTAGCGCTGCGGATAAGGCGCACGCCGTTATGCTGGCTGGGGTCCGCCCAATGGCACGGACTGTGGACTGTGGACTAGAGGCAGCCCCCGGTAAAGATGGACGTTGATACTGGACGCCACCTCGGTCTTGATGCGGCACGGGATGAAATCATTATAGTATCCATGGCAAAGCCATCGAGGCGTTATCGATAATAGACAATGGGCTGGACTGGACTGAGACATTACTGTCGGGTGAATGTCAATATCACCATGCTCAGCCTTGTATTAGTACCAAGGTGGTAACACTAAGTGACAGACCTAGCAGATGCACGACACAACATCTACCAAGGCAGAGCACACAGCAAAGGAGAGAGCAAATGAAAAAGAGACCAAAGATGCAGAATCATTCTACTACATGCCCTCAATTTGATACAACCACCCTGCAATAGTATCATCAAAACCTCTGCCGCCTCTAGGCGTTTCCGTGTCTTGTAGGCCACCCTGTGCGACTGACTGCTGGCGGCCAAACAGAACTCAAGCTGGTGCCTGACTAGGCACAATCGATATGCCGCCAATCAGAGGCACCTCGGGCTCTCTCTCAGCCCTTCTCCATCAGTTGCATCTCCCTCTTCCTCTCTCATCATCACACATCAAACTCGCACTCTCATAAATCATTCTAGCGTTGAATCCATTTTCCCATTTGCTTTACACACTGCTTCTCTCTTGTTCTCCAAGCCTGCTTCTCCCGCCCTTCACCAGCCATGTCGCGTGCGCCGGCCCGCCCTGTGGCCATTCCCATTTCATTTTCCATACCCTCCGACGACCAGCCCCAGCCGATTCAGAGCTCTGGAGAATATCTTCGGCACCTCCAGACCTTGACGCATTTTAATTCGGACCTGCAAAAAGCCGGCTATGTCATGCAACAGCTATCTCCAGACTATCTAGATCGCAAGCGGAGGTGTTTTCTGTGCTGCCGCCGTAAGTGCTTCACACACACGCATATATATATATATATATATAGACACATGTATAAAAGCTGACTTTATACTTCAAGATCTTCCTCACAAGTTGAAAAAGACTAATTACTTGCCCAAGACGCCAGTTCAAAGAGGGGGAAATAACGATGACGATGAAGATGAGGAGAATCTTGGCCAGCCTATCCGTCATTCCGACCAAGGCGACTCATCCAAAAAAGCCAAGAAGCCAGTCTTGCACTGCAAATATCATCCTGGAAGAGTCATTCAAAGGGTTCGTCTCTCCTTCTCCTTCCTTCCCTCCCTCCCCCCTCTTGATATAAATGAGATGGCAAAGCTCACACGCCAGCATTAGAAATGGACCTGCTGTAATGGCATTCCCGGTTCGCCTCCATGCCAGGGCAAGGAAGATCATACGCCAAAGATTTATGCCGCCGGTGAGCTGGAAAGGGAATGGCGATACTTTCACACACCCAATTTCCAATCCAGAGGCGCTCCAGCAGTCGCCGTCGTCATCGACTGCGAAATGGGAACAGCTTCAACGGGAGAATCCGAGCTGATCCGCGTCTCTGCTGTTGACTACTTCTCCGGCCACGTCTTGCTCGATAAACTTGTGTATCCTGACGTCAAGATGATTCACTTTAACACAAGGTTCTCGGGAGTCACCAGACAAGACATGGAGAACGCACGACGTACGCGGTCGTGCCTCATGGGCCGCTCCAGTGCTAGAAAGGCTCTCTGGGAGTTTATTGGTCCCAACACCATAGTCATTGGACACGGCGCCAACTCTGACTTCACCTCTCTACGCTGGATTCACACAGCCATCATCGACACGTACCTGGTCGAGAAAGCAAACAGGCCTCCAGAAGAGGACAAGCAGGACAAGCAAACGGAACAAACTTCCGAGACCATAACCGTTGACCAAGAGCTTCCAAAAGAAGCAGCAAACACTCAGCAAGGGTCCGATGACAAGGGCCCAGCGGCACCAAGACAGAGAGGAGGGCTATCGTTGAAAGCACTGGCGAAGGAGAGGCTCGGGCGAGATATCCAAATTAGGGGCAAGGGACACGACAGCGTCGAGGATTCAATCGCAGCGCGGGACATTCTGCACTGGAACGTCTGCAGCCTCCTTGAGCCATCTCCATGATGTCAAGTGATTTTCATGCAAATCTACAGCGTACCGCAGCATGCGTTCTCATACTACGGATCTTGTCAATCGATAGTCTCCTCTTTCCATGCTATTGCTCTATAGCGCTTGGCTTGCATAAATGAATGGCTTAACCACATGCATCCCACACATCTTATCCACGGTACATGCAAACATGTGCTCCCAGTCATGCGAATCACACGTGCCAACACGACATCCTAGCCAGTATTGAGTATTGTATACGGTGTCACATCTACGCGTTTTACCTTTTTGCCTTTTTGCTGAGCTAGAAAGGCTCGACGACACATTAACCCTAGAACGCTAGATGGCCAACACAATTGTAGATGGCAAACTCGTGCTTTACACCACCTCTGCATCGTCACCAGCATTGCTCTCGGCTCCGTACTCGTAGTCCACAGTAGCACACGTGCCAGTGTATATTCTCTACCCTTGGCTTTCGTAAACACAAAATCCTGCCGCATCTTGGATGTATCCTAGAAATCCTGCCCGCGTATCAACATCATGGTTTCATATTGTTTCCCTACATGTCCCGCTCTACATCATCACTGGGTAGTTGTCTCCTCACAAGCCTCGACGGCGTTCAATTGTCAGCCATTGCAGCATCTTCCTCTTCCGGTTCTTTCCTCATCTGATAAGCCATCACGGCCCAAAGCATTCGCATGGCAGCAAGGCGCTGCTCTGTATCAAACAGGTCAAACCACTGGCTTCTCCATCCTTGCACTCCACCCCAGCTGCGCCGTGTTACATCCGTTTCAGGAGAGCCGCCAAGCACCTCCAGAAGCCGGTCGGGCACTCGCACTCGGAGAATAGATATGTGGTGGAGAATAGAGCTAATCACGAAAACGTCGTCATAATCCACGCCCTTCTGTCTGCCGACTGCTTCGTAGCGAGCCTTCTTGTCCCATGTAAAAGCGGGTGGGCGCACCATTCGATAAGCGTCATAGATGGACATGGTCTTTCGGGCTCTTTTGGCAGCAGGCCGGGCCGCTTTCTCTGAGTCGGTAGGCGCAGCATCCTTGTCCCCCAGAGGCGAATCCGCGTCGATTTCTCGCCCAATGGGGCCTCCAGTACCACCACCCCATCTGGGTTTGGAAGTCCACCACTGGTTCTCGCCAAATCGGATTTCGACCTTTCCCTCGCGAGCCCTATGCTGGGCCGTGATAAGCGCCGCCAGCACTTCCCGGGCAAGGTCGGTAGACTGCGCAGTTTCGATGTCCGGCGTTGTAAAATTCACGCCCGGGCGCGTACTCACCGCCCCAAGAGGGCCGTACACAAGGCCAGCACGAGCTGCCTCTCTTGTAGTCGGGCTCTGGAAGAGAAAGTGGCAATTGGAGGGGCTGTATGATTTTCGCGGGCTAGGATGGTCATCTGGAGAGCTCAGGTGCAGTCTTGGCTCGAGACGAGACATGGAGACATTACAGCCAAAGTCGTACGCAACGAGCTTGATAAAGGCCGAAACAAGATTCTGGCGATATTCGGGGGGCATCGATCCACCATCTGATGTCCGTGTTACTTGGGGTGGTAGTGATTCCTGGGCAGCAGGGGTTTCCCCATTCTCCGTTGGTGCCAGTTCGGGAGAGGGTGGGAGCGAGGGGGGCCGACTTGGGTCGTCCCAATACATGGTGAAGAATTCAAGGCAGCGAAAGAACTCATAGGCGTTACCGAGGCGAGCTTGCTGCCTGCCCTTGGGGGGTGCGAGGCGACGGACTGTACGAAAGGCGTCATCGTTTGCGTTTGAGAGCTCCCTACGACGCTCTGCATAAACGTGGCATCCGGGGGAAGAGTTGCCATTTCTTATAGGTCGACGCTCCGCCTGGTTTTGCTCCCGAGCCTCCTCGAGCGTGAGCTTGTCCCACCTCCCAAAGTCGGGGAGAAAGGACAGGTCGGGGATGAGGTCCTCTACTTGAACGTCCAGTTTCAAATCAAATCCAATGGCAGAGAGGCCAATTGCTCCTGAAGCGGCAGATATCCGGCCCGTGCATTTGAGCAAGTTAGATAGGGCGAGTTCGGGGTCGACTGGAACGTCATCCTGGACGAAAGGCTGGTAGCGAGGAAGACAAATAGTCGTGGGAGGCGGGATGTCTTCGGGGGCTACCTTGACCTTTGGCGGCAGGTTTGCTAGTTGTCGTTTAGACAAGACATAGAGGACAAGATGCTGCAGTCAAAACAAACGAGGGGTATGGTGGAATAAGACACACAAGAAGCGAAGAAGGCAGAGGGTATTACAAAGCCAAATCTGGCGTGGATGGTGCAAGGACGAAGGGAAGGCGAGGGGTTGGTCGCGTGCCAAGTTCCAAACGGAAGGGAATCGCGAGACGGAACAAGAGGAAGAGGAGATGGACGAGACATACCCAAGCCAAAGGATCCAAACATGATGAACAGGCCTTGAAGTCACGATAGAGCGTGAGTGACGGGCAGATGGACAGATGCTGTAGTGGGCAAAGCCAGATCGAGCCGGCGGAGCAACCGTAAGCCCAGGCTTGTGCCCAGAAGAGAGGGGCAGGGGATTCCGCCGTCGCCTGGGCTGAGCTAGACGGGCGGACCTGGAGCAAAGACGGTGCCGTCCGTCTCGACAGCGATCACGAGCAACGAAGTGGCCGGAGTGATGGAGACTCGGCGATGGCAGACGTGCGGACGCGGACGCGGACGCGGGGGCGGGTGCGAGAGCGGGCCAGGGCAACCATCAAGCGCCGATTCTCGTCTCGTCCACAGGGGAAGACGCGGTTCGGGGGATGGGCTCGGAGATGGCCTCTCTGCGCGCGTGCTAGAAGACGACAGCAGATGCTCGCAAAGGCCGAGCCGAAGCGGAGGCGGCGACGGCGACGGAGACGGAGGACAGGACGAGACAGGACAGGACGGGACAGGACAGGACGGGACAGGACAGGATTGTCGAGGAAACAACGCAGCCTGACCTGCGCGGCGAGGGTCTTCAACTCAGAGCAGACGGCGGGTCAACCAAACAGCCGGCCGCCGTGCTCCGTGCTCGTACTGCAGGCTGGACTGTTGCGTTGCGTTGCATAGAAATTAATGCCAATCCCAAAGGGGGACAGACAGCTGTGGTGATCGATCCAGGGGCATGGCGCAGAGGAGGCACTTTAGTGCGAGGCCCTACTGTAGGCAGCTAAGCCTGTGCTGCTAAACAGCTCCCCCGCATCGGCAGGCAAACAGCAAAGACGGAGCTTTGGATTTAAGTCCGCACTGTCAATAATCGAATCGGAGATGGTAGCATTTGGCCTGAAGTTTGTGGGTGCAGCGAGGCTCGTATTTGTAAAGCATGGAAGAGTATTGGCTCTCTGTCTTTTGTTTGATAGAATGGAAGACGCCCAACTTGGGAATTGCCTGTCATGGACGAGTACTCACTCTGTCAGGGAGTACAATAACTGCAGCTGCCTTATGTCGGAACAGGATGCGAAAGAATGGAAGCCTTTTGTTTCCTACTATCTGTATTTCCCTAGGATGCATTATTGAGCAGTAGCTGCTATTACCACTATTGTCTTCCAGTATCTGCTATTATAGCTTAGTACCTACCTCTACGGAGTAGTAGTATTAAATTCCTCCGGTATCTGGCATCATCGTCGGTGTAGCTTTACATTCGAGACCCAGGATGCTGGAACGCAGACGTAGGATGCTGAATATAGTAGGTACCTGCCTCTCCCCTCTTTTATGTAGCAAGTATGGCAAGTCTGAGCATATTGCTCCTACCTTTTCTCTGAAAGCGCAATGACCTCGTGATACATTGGTCCTTGCAAATGCCAACGTTTCCCTTAATTTCGCGACATTGCCCAACAGCAATTGTAAAAAGCCCACCATCATGATGCCTCACCACCAAACGCTCAAGTTTCAATCTTGTTACAAAAAGATTTATACATACTACACAAGCTTGCCACAAATGTTTTGCCTCGCCCGCCAGCATCTCGAAGACCAATATTCTTCATATACCATTCATTATATGCTGCCCAGGCAAGCGAATGATTCGAGATACCAGTGCTCTCCATTTCCATCTCCAACCCTACCTACGAGTGCCTTCTCCTAGGAGCCTGAAAGCATCACGCATCATCGGAAGCCCAACATATGGGGTTGGTCTGAGACCGAGGCTAGCAGCACGGCCCTCTCTCTGACGTGCACCACGAAGCTAATCAAACGTCGCCAACAGGTCCAGACTCGAGTACGCAACATCTCGTGCGTATGGCCGATGCTCTGCCAAGTTTTGCATTTCCAAACACCGTGCTTGTCAAGCATTTTACGCCCAAGGCCTGACGAGTCTGGTCCAACGACTCCAAACGCGGGCTCGTGCCAATCAAACAAACCATCCCTGCCGCCCTGCTTTCCCAGGCCCTTAGCGCTGGCCAGACCAACAACCGGCGCCTAATTGGGGAGGTATTCGCTCGATGGACCGACGGGTGGTTTCATAGTCACTCCATTTCTCTTGCAAAGCCTAACGGAATTATTCGAGGCTCTACGATGGAAGATGGAAATGTCTCTTGTCTTGCCAGGAGAGGTACCGGTCATCTCCTGTACGTGTGACATTCCCTAGCACTTGGTTGTCGGAGAGGACTCTCACATCAGCCTAAATACCCAGCACCATGTTGACTTGCCGTTTCTGTGCCACAGTTACATGAGCGTTGATGGCCCCAATACTGATTCGTACACAGACCTCTGCAGCCGCATCTCCATTTCCGGCTCGGCCACATAACGCTCTACAATTGCTCACATCGAAACAAACACCGTTCCCTCTAACCTTGAGCTTTAATCCCTAGCCATCATTTCTCTCTTTTTCTCCTTGACTTTCCTTTTTCTCAGCTCATGATACAAGCCATATCCCAAACCGTTGCCCCCCCCCCCCTCGCAAGGCTAGGTCAAAAGCGGCACTCCGCGCCTCCAACTAGCTTGTCATGATGCTTCAGATGTGTCGCAGGACTGGGGGTCTCAGCCCCTGATACGGAGCGCCGCCTCCCAAATGCAAGATCGTGTCGGCGCAACTCTCGCATTTCACAGCGCGAGGCAATGTATTTCGTTGCCTTGCAGGAGCTAAACAGGGCTCTGTTTCTGTGGCCCCATGCGCTGCCAATCTTAGGTGGTACCGCCGAGAAGATGTTACAAAGGGCCATGAGTAGAGGCGCATCCCATTGCCGTCCAACTCTCCTCTGGCTTTATTCTCGCGCCCCCTGGATATCACACCTCTAACCTTCTTTAAACGTTCGTCTCTCACTGGCCCAAGTCGCATCTTCTTTTCCCATCACTCTTTGTCACCTACTCTTTCTTTTGTCTAGTGGCGGTTGGCTAGTCCATTGTACACTTGCGATTTCCAGCAATGCTTTCTCCCTCCTCTTTGATTTGTAGGGGGTATTAGTCAACTCACGCAATCCTTTTTCTTTTTTCTCGATATATGCCATTTTTCTAATTTCGATTCTTTCGGCTTCGTTGCGGCTGGTCTCGCACGCCAATTGCTACCCGCAATGGCAAGCCTTTTGAGTGGTTCTTCGACGTCCATCGATGCCCAGTTGCCTACATCAACTTCTTTCCTCAACACCAGTTCCACCACCAATAAGCCCTCAGGCAACCCTTCAACATCTCCTTCCAGTATAATTTCCACCGAATCAACAAAAGGCTCTTCGGACGATGTGGCTCTCAATATGGCTCCCAGCACCGTGCAAAGCGCCTCTACACGAACCCCCAGTACTACAGCTTTGGATTCAATCGCGAAGGAAACTGTTGGAAACTCACCAACGACTACTGTTCCGGATGCAAGTTTGACAGCCGATGGCGAGACCCCTACTATCGCACTTCC
Source organism: Trichoderma pleuroti (assembly GCA_001721665.1). Classification (NCBI taxonomy): domain Eukaryota; kingdom Fungi; phylum Ascomycota; class Sordariomycetes; order Hypocreales; family Hypocreaceae; genus Trichoderma; species Trichoderma pleuroti. The sequence goes on from MDJU01000420.1 coordinate 12,118, forward strand.
TACGGTATCCAGCGACAGCAGTCCAATTTCTCCATCAACTTCACCGACCTCTATCTCAAAAACTTTATCAATATCCACACAGCTCTCATCTTCCGCATTGGCATTGAACCCCCAAATTGTCACAGTGACTACAGTTTCGACCGGTGCGATTCCCACGGCCACGCCATCTAGCCAAACGCCTTCTTCTATCACAACATCATCGCAATCTCAGATTCAATCAACTGGCCCTCAACCCTCTTCTCCTCGAGTTTCTCTGGCGTCTGAGACCGAAATTGGGAAAGAGCTCCCATCCCCTACGCCATCAACAACGTCGTCAACAACTTCATCAATTACTCCTTCTGAAGCTCAACCATCAACAACCCAGCCCACCGATGAGTCAGTCCAAGGACCACAGGTTTTTAGTGCCGCAGACATCGGCCCTCCTCCTCCTCCGGCTTCATCCTCTACTGCTTCAACTTCATCTACAGTATCAATACAGGCGAATGACACATCACCAACTCAGGCGCAATCCCAGAATGCAGCCAGTCAGCCAGCAAATCCGGTCGTATCTGCATCGGGAAAGGCAGTGGTGTCAAATGCGCCCCTTTCAACCCCAGCTTCAACACCAGTTTCAGCAGCCAGCTCCGATTCATCTCCTACACCAGATGCTGGGGCTGCTTCCGTGCCTACTTCTGCGACAGGTTTACCTCCAGCCTTACCTCCAGCCTCTACATCAGCTATGCCGCTTAGCGACTCTATACTAAGTGAAATACCTTCCAACACAGTCACGGATCTTACCCCGAGTTCTACGGGGAGTGTTACAAGTTCTCTCGCAGCTCTCAACACATTACCTGGCGACTTCCGAGAAAGTGGCCTGCCAGGAGGAAGTCAAGCTACTGTGCAGCCGATAGCAGACCCTGTTAGCTCAAGTTCAAGCCCATCGACCGGCACCATTGTCGGCGGGACTATAGGCGGAATTGCCGCAGCCGCAGTCATTGTCATCTTGCTATGGTTCTGGAGGAGAAGGGTCGCAAGAGATGGACGGGAATCCAGCAAAGCATACACCGAAAAAGATTCTTCCACGCCAATGGCACAAAGATTAGGCATCTCGACCACACTGAGTGCTGTCAAGCAGAACATTGGTGAGAAGTTTGCACCCCGCAATATCAACATGGACAGAGGAAACTCTCAGTTCCTTGAATCCGCAGACACGGCCCAGCCCAGAAGTGTTGCGCCGATGCAAAACAAGGGAGCGCCGAATCCCGTCGCAGCAGCTAGGGGAAACCCAAAACCCAAGGGGCATAAGCTAGGACCTGGTCTAAGCTTCGACTTTGGCAGGCGGTTCAACCCATTCTCTGATGCCAATGCTTTGATGTCGGGCACGGTGCCGCCTTCCAGCTCAGTATTGGTAAATCCGTTCAGCGATGACAACATGGTCTTGCCTCCCCCTGTTTCAGCCCCGACTCGCCGCTCAAGAGGCCGATCATTGGGCGGAATTCGAAGCTTCCACGCCCCTACGGTTCCTGCCCGGCCGCATTCTGTTCACAGAGAGTCCCTGCAAAGCAACGGCTCTTTCAACCAGCGTCGTGATAAATTCCGGTCTGATCCGTTCGACTTGGAGATTGAGAGCCGCCTTGCTCCGCCAGCAAATGGAACCCCCAGCAGGAGTAGTTCGGTGTATAGCAGCCAGATGCAACAGAACCCTCACGACAGCTACACGTCCAAATACGCGAGTGGTTCCAGCCTCGGCGACTGGACGCCGGCGGAGACGTTGGTGCCGGTGGCCCAGCGGGTAGGCGAGATAGCCCTACCATTTCATGAATGAGGAAATTATGAAGAGAAGTCAACCTTGTGGCACATGAACAAAGGCAAGGGGTGACTTGGGATATAAATGCAAAGGAAAATTGGAGAATGGGCCTCTTGTAGTCAGGAGTGTCCGTCTTCTCACCAGCAGGTCTCAGTGAAGACGGACACTCTGTAGACGCAGAAAGACCGCGTACAAAGAATTGAGTGGTTGGTAAAAGCAGTAGCAGTACTCGTATATACTCTGTACCAGTGATGTATGACATATACCCACAGTGGATGATGCTATATAGAAGGACGTTGAATCAAATCAAATCAAATCAAATCAAATGTTCTGGCTCCACAGTCTCGGCCATGGCTAGTTCCTCTCGTCTCTTTTCCATGGAATGATTGTCACCAACAGAAAACCCGCGGCCGGTGGGGGGTGGATGCGGGCTAAAGTGCTTGCAGCCCCCCTCTGCGTCATTCTGCGTTGAAAGTGCCTCTCACGCGTCGCTACTCCGTACAGGCGTCCAATGCCGACCGAGTATGTTTCTCCAAAGAGGTAAAAATCCAGCTGTTAGCGTGCAAGGTGTATTCCAGCAAAGAAATCTCGCGCGTCTTGAGTGAACTTGTCGAGTGGTGATGGTCAGAGGGTTACTCCTCTCGTCACGCCACTTGTTATACGCTCGATATATGGTGCTGTGTTGTAGGGTAAGCAGCCTTTCACAGCAGCAAATCAGACCCCCGTTCTCCTTTTACCATGACCAGACTCTCCCTCCCGTAAAAAGCAAAGCCCAACACGAGCAATCTCAACAACGAAACATTACGAAAAAAAAAAAGAAAAAAAAAAAAAAAAAAAAACTCGCTCTCTTGTAATTTAAGTTTAGGTATCAGTCCCAAGTGTCCCCGTAGCTTTGAATCTTGCGTCACACCCTCAATCTACAACTAGGCCCCGGTTAAATGCGCCACACCACGCCGATCCCATCCAATCAGGTCTGCGAATCGAGCTGCAAAATTACCCCTTCGTGCACAAGAAACGCGACCAAGACGCGGGCTCTTGTCAGCCCCCCCCAAAAAGGGTCGCGTCCGGGAGCAAAGCTAATCCGGGCCAAGAGGGCGCGTGGGAACTACCCGGGACCCGCGTCTGTGTGCGCACGAAAGCTATTCAATCGAACAAAGAGCACCCACTCACACATCCAACCACTAAACGTCAACATTGCCAACGGGGAATATCATTTTGTCATTGACGCGACTAACTACCATCACATTCATTTTGGCCTAAACAACGGCCTGCCTGGTTTTGCATGCACCAGGGCGTTAATCATCCAACCATCCCGTTCATGCCATCGTCCGCCATATCCACCTGCTGTACACCGCCCGAGAGGGAAAACAATAACAAAACAAACAAACAAACAAAATCTCTCCCCCAAAGACAGCAGCAGCTCGATTCCATGTCCCTCTCATGACCGTTTTAATTTTGAAGAGGATCAAATGTCCCCCAACGGTCGATTTTCTGCCCTTCTCCCAATCCCGGCTCAATAGATATTGCAAAGAGAGCCCCATGTGTTGACGGTGCGGACCGTCTAATCAAAAATAAAACCAAGTAGACAAACAGACAAACGCCAAAAGGCTAGACATCCAAACAAGAGATGAGCTCTTGGGTTGGCCAACAAACTAGGGGGGGTTAAGACGTGAATAGATGAAAATGGACAGAAACATAAAAACCAGGATATAGGGTAGGTAAAATAAAAAAGAAAAGCATCAGGGCCGCGTACAATGCGGCATACAGTGTCATGGTATCATGTACAAGAAGCATATAGGTAGGGACAGTGAGGCATTGCGGGATGCTTGTCACAGATTAGGAGGGTATGCTTCGTTGGTGTTGGTTCATCAGGGTCGAGGCTCATCAAACGTAAGGCGCTTCCTGGCCACGCTGCGGGGAGTGCGAGCGCCGGTGAGGGGGTTTGGTGTCTTCCAGACTTTTTGAGCTGGGCTGGGGGTAATGTTGACAAAGTCGGCAAAGTCGAAGCCTTGTCCAGGGGTGTTGGGGAAAGGATTGCCTCCTCCGGGCGTGGTCATCATGGCCGAGGGCAGATCCAGCTTGCTGTTCTTGGGCGGCGGTGTCGACGGCCGCTCCATCCGAGACCTGTTTGGCTTGACCGCTGGCGACGGCGATGCTGCCAGGTATAGCAGAAGATCCGCCCCCTCCTGGCCACCCTCGGCGCCGTCTCCCCTCTTTCTCAAGGTCCGGGACTGCATGGGCGGCGTGCGAGGCGGAGAAGACCGAATGTTTGCGGCAAACGAGTGTGCAGGCAAAAGATCGTCCTCGTCCGTCGTCGGGGCGGTGAAATTCGGGTGAGCATTGAGCTCGCTGGTCATTCGCCGCTGCTGGAAGAAGGAGACGTCCGGCCCGGCCGAGGTGGTAAAGTGCTGCTGCCGCCGGGGCTTCATCGGGGACGAGTGTGTGAGCTGGTGTCCATCCTTCCACAGGGCATGCCCGCCAAATGACTTGTGCGTTGTCGGGGAGCCGCGGAAGCGCTTGGTAGGACTCGAGGCGTTGTTGTCAAACGAGGCAAAGTAGGTGCGTTTGCGATGCCCGGAGCTGCCATTGCTCGAGCCGACGGCATCGGAGAACAAGGGTGCCTTGAGGGGAGAGCTCATGAGCGTCCTGGTCGGGTACGGCAGGTCGGATGCGCTGGACGAAGAGTCGGAGAGAACATCGCCCTCGTAGAGACGCTTGCGTCGGACTTCTTCCACCTTTGGTTCGAGGAGGTCGAGCGTCAGGTCTTCCCAGCCATGCTTGGTCTTGAACTGCGCAAGTGCGAGGCGGTTCTGGAGTCGGCGGGCAATCTATTGCATGTCAAAGCTCCTGTTAGTGAAACTGGATGACTCGGAAGCAGGAGAAGGGAAGAAAAAAAAAAGAAGGCCAGTATTTGTCGTCGCCGGCATTGAGATGCTGCAGCAAGCAAATAACGGACGGAGAGAGTGCATGCACACATACCTTGCTGACTTCTGCACGCTTCAAGACGCAGTCGGCTACATCCTGCGGTTGCTTCTTCAAAGGCGAGGCCATCATGGTGAACCAAAAATTTGCGAAAAGGCCCCTAGCAACTACGGCCGTGAAGGGACTGGATAACGGTCTACGGCGCCTGGAATTGTGCCTCCCGAGTGATGGATATGCCGGCCCAGCTTCTTTTCCTTGCTGGAGACGCTCCTTTTTCTTCTATTTTCCGGCGTGGGCGAAGACGGGAGTTGGTGCAAGTGCAGGGCGGTTGAAGGCTGTGAGGAGGGCAAAGTGTGTGTGCGTGAAAGACGGAAAGGTCAGCACAGGTTGTGGAGTGCGAAACGGGCGGCTCTGTGGCCTGTATGGAGTACCTGTGCGAGTACCTGTGCGAGTACCTGTACAAGGCAGGGGCAGAGGGAGGCAGCAATGCGCTGGCCGTGCACAAAGGCAAATAAGTCAGCTGCAGCGCCTTGCCCAACGCTCCGTTAGTGCCAGCTTAGCACCTACCGGCCGGTTGCCCACAGCAGCCTAGCTGGCTTTTCTAGGGGCCCAGCCGTTCTATACCGCCGCACTCACTGGTTGGTTGGCCAGCTGCAAAAGGCGAGCCGCTGTTTGGGCGGTCTGTTGGATGGGATGGGATGGGATGATTAATATGGACAGTTGAATGATGAGTTGGTGGGATGAGATGGGATGAGATGAGATGGGATGGGATCGATTGATGCAATGCAATGCAATTCACTTGACTTCACTTTGGTGTTGAAAGGGGCAGAGTGTACGGATACTGTACATGGACCTGAAGGGAGTTGAGAGAGAGAAAAGACTCACTCAGTCTCAGTCTCGGTGAAATGCCATTGGACTTGATCCATTTGATACACCCAACGGAGCGGGTCCTCCATGGAGATGGTACAGCCGTTGCTGCAGTTTCGAGACATGTGGATTTGTCTCCCCCTTCCTCGTTCTTCTTGTCTCTTGACTGATACATGTAGCACCAGACATGTACGAGTACTCAGTAGTAGGTACCTGCCTACTACTTAGTAGTACTTGGACAGTAAGGTACTGTATTATCCCTTCTCTTGGTGTGAGTCTCTGGGTTCACCGTCCAAATTACTCGCATTCCTCCACTCGTGTGCATTGGGCCATGAGCTGAGCGCTGACACGTTTCTGGTTGGCCCTTGCAGCCGGCATCATGCGACAGCTGAGCTGTTTGCTCTCCGCATTGGGGAAAAAAGGAACAAAGGCCACGCCGATCGCCTTGCGGGAGATGCTCATCGTCTAGTCTAGGTACCTATGATTTGGGCTTGAATATCCGGGCTCTAGAATATCTCACTCAGTGCACGGCAGAGTTGACACTGCTGCTGCGAGCAGTAGGGTTTCGCATACACGAGGAAAGCGAGAGACAAGAATGATATACACGTACTCGTACATTTCGGTGACGATGTGCTTTGTAGGTAGGCTGGAAAAGGAGATGTCGTGCATGTGTAGTCACGGCGACGCCCCTCTCTTGGATCCTCGGACCAGCAGAATTATGTGGCCGGAATAACCAAAAAACGACATGTTTATGCTAGCAACCGTTTGTTCCTTACCTTGGATTGTTGCCGTTGGATGATGATGATATCAAGCAATGTTGTACTTGTTGTAACTTGTGCAATAACCATTGAAGAGGGAAAAGATATGGCGAGATTGAGAGCAGAGTGCTTGGTACATGTCAATGTCATCTCCAAGATGGAGAAATGGTGACGGATTACTGCTGACCCTGGTCGCCCGCCACTAGCCGTCAGTAACACTACAGTAGTATAGCTGCTATTCCGAAAGCACAATTGATGTCATCAAAGCGACTGGCTTCATATGCATGAGCATAGGGGGAGAAGGTCGTGGAGCTGATGGAGACAGGATCGGATCCATCAGCCCAAAACATCCATGATTGTCACCTCGGTGAGGCAATGTCAAAAGAAGAGAGAAGAAAAAAAACCAGGTTTGTCCTAGTTCAGCTTGTCGTCTGCATGCGGAACCGCATAAAAAGTGGCTGGTTGATCCGCACCCTCGTCAAGAGAAATAATAAAAGCGCAGCGGCTGGTGTGATGCGATGGATGTCCAGATTGAGGTGCCAGTTGAAACGTTTGGCTCCAGGGGGGGGGCTAGGGTGACAAATTTCTCGCCAAAAAAATTCGAGATCTGTCTAGGTTTGAGACCAAGGCTGATTCAGGCAATGTTTAGTGAGGGCGTGATGGCGACGGGAACTCTAAACACGGGCACAGAGTTTGGGCGATGTGGGGATGAGGTGAGGTGAGATGAAATGGTGAGATGAGATGAGATGAAGAGCTACATGTAAACTTTGGGCTTGCCAGGTCCGTCTGGTGCATTGATGCTCTCAACTGTGCTGTTCTGGTCTCGGGACCTGTGCCTGGAGACTGGAATGCAGCGGTCGCCGGTGCCCTGAAGCTTAGCGCTCGACTTCGTGGATCTTGCCTCTGCAGGCACTTTAAGCTAGCGCCTCCCATCGGCGATCAGCCTCTGGCGACCTGCTAAGCTGGCCGCTATCGAGGTGAAACCGGGACCGAGGCTGGAAATCCGCGTATTAGCCTCAATACAGCACCTGTACATAGATGGTGAGCCTCGTACGGGGCTCGTGATGGGGCACAAGGGAATTGCACCAGGAGGCCAGAGTGTGGGACCTTGGCGACCGTTTGTGGAGTGGCCGTCTTCAGGCTATACAGGATGCAGCAGAGCCTTGCGTGAACCTTGACAGGTTTGTGATGGGAAGCTTCAACTTGGCCATGTTAGAATTTATCCTAATTGTCGGTGGCTGCGTGGCCCCGAGTCGAGGACAGCCGATTGTTCCCAATGCGGCGAGTGATGTGCACTACGGAGTACATGCGAGTTGAATGTCACCTCGGACATTCAGAGTACGAGGACATTGCTTGTGCGAGAGAGCAATGCGAGGATTGGATGCATGGATGAGATATTTGATTGCTGGCGATGTCTCGATGACGCCATGTATTTCTCAGGGATTGCAGCAAAGTGGATGTATGGGGCACGACTATATACCACCGATAGTGTCCAGTGTTGATAGCTGCGTTCAACTTGGTAACTTGAATTCTGCGGCCAAGCCCGAGCCGCAGCTGCAGGTTTCCAACTAATCATACAAGGATAGGGGGGAAATGAAAGGGAAAAGAAGAAGAAAAGTCATCAAATTGACGTTTAGTGGCTCGGAGCACCCAAAGGAACTGGCTGGCGACGGGCTCAACTTCTTTTTTCCGGCTCTTGCTCGATTGCTGCCACGGCGCTGATGCTCCGCCAGAGAGTTCAACAGCCAAGCCCCGATTTCTCGAGATTCCAGAACCGGCAGAAACGAATAAAGATTCAAGCGCGGGGGGGGGGGGGGGGGTGTTCTGGATCCAGAAGCCGTAAGCCGAGCCGATGAGCCCACACAGCCACGCCCCTGTGCAAGCCAACAGGCGGTTTGCGAGAGTCTGCAGATTTTACTATTCCTTTACCATCGATGCACTGTATTTCATTTGGCATGGACTTCAATGGCATGTGTACTAAAGCAACTGCCGATGGATACAAGTTGTGTATGCGTCTTGGTGCTTTACGTAGTTAGTTTTGTAACGACCAAACCAGCTTGAGCACTCTTGACTCGTATCGGATCGTCTTCTTCCCCCCTTTATCCAGGCAAATTGCAAGTTCTGCAACGACCAGCCTAGCGCCCGTAAGATCTGCTCCAAGCACCACACCCTCAAAGCTGAAAGGGCCGCTTCGTTTGACATAAATAGCCACAAATAGCGCCACGGCACTTTGTTCGTCGCGAATTGGCCAATCCGTTCTGGCGTCTCCTCTCCCCACAGGCTCGAGACCCGTCAAAAAGGTGCTCGAAAAGCTTCCAGTGCCAATGCGACGTCATCGTTACGGCTGTAACCTCGCCCGCCAATTTGGCCGAGATGCTCGCTTTGGCCTGTCCTGTCCTGTCCTGTCCTGTCCTGTCCGGTCTGCAGCCAGGCGGATACGATACGGGAGTTGCAGCAGAGCAAATACCACTACCACTACCCAGGAGTAGCTCCGCATGCGACGTAGCAGGCATGGCATGGCATGAGTGACTGCGGGATGGCTTTTGAATACGGGCTGTCTAGGGGAAGCTTCTCCTGACCTGGCCATGCCGCTTATCTTTTCTCCTTCTCCTTCACCCCTCGACTCGAGATATTCGCCTGGTGTGGTGACGCGTGTCCGGCCTCGACGCTGATCTTTCCGTCTTTTTCTCAATCTCTCCAATCGAATTGCATTGTCCGTCCACTCGCAAGGCCCCGAGCTCGCACGCAGGTGGGCAACCAAAGGCGCCTACCGTCCACTCGCTCGTTCTCTCAGCTCAGTCCAAGTTGCTGCTGTTTCTGGGTTTCTCCTCCTTGACTCTCTCCTCTCTTGTCAACTCTCAACTCTCCCTCCTTCGCTCTCTCACAATCTCCCCCCCCCAAAATCTCTGGGCTTGATCTTGCCTCGTCCTATAATTAGAGCTCGTCTCACGCTCTCGACTTCCCGACGCTGCCTCGAACCTGTTCAACCCCAAGACTTGCCCCCCCTGGGCGTCAGCATCCATCCACCAGCGCTCTCGCGTCAGCCACAGCCCCCGATTGACATTGACAAACCGGCATCTATCGCCTCTATTCTGTTGTAGTATCTGCTTTACTCTCGCTATATCACGGATTAGCCTCGCCAACCGGGAGCCCTTTTGTGAATCACAACCTGTAGCTGCATTGGGTTTTGGGTTTATGCAGCTGGTCAATCCATCACGCCTAGCGCCTCTCCTTCATTTTTGGTGCGGCTGAGCGACAGTTGGTCCGGATTCGACAGCTCATCGATTGTCGTTCGTTTCACCACCACGGTTATCTCTGCTCCCGACTGCGGCAGAGAAGCAAACAAACAAGCAAGCAGGCAGCCATTCTCTGTCGGCAAGGAAACAAAACTATCGTCCTTGTCGTGTATACCTACGCCTTCACCTTTGCCTTTGCTTCACCTTTGCAACCATGGCGCCGGCATTTCTCTCCCTCAAAGACTTGCGTCGCCGGTCCAGGGCAAGTTTCCGGACGGAAAACTCAAACGACACTTCCAGCGACGGCACTCTGAGCCATGAAACCAACGACACCACACCGTCAAGCGGCTCGTTAACACCGCCTTCCATGGCCCAGTCAGATCCCGCGCTTCATCTACAGGTCAAGGACAGCAATGGGTCTGGCCAGTATCCAGCACAAGCTCAAAACCGACCCATGATGGTGCCTGGCGGAAACTCCAGTCGATACAGCGTCTCGGGCATGTCGGGCCTTGGATCTCCTGCGCCCAACGGAAGGACCAATCTGCCCGTTTCCCAGTATGCTCCTCGTGTCCAAAACATTTCGGAAAATGCATGGGTACGTTGCGCGAGACCCTTGTCAAAAAATCCCAATCCAATTGCGCTGCATTGATTACACTGGGCGTTCGAATTGCTCCAAAAGGGGACGACCAGCGCTACGATGTTCTTGATGGTGCTAACTTCTCGAGACAGGTATATCAAAAAGTTCTCTTGTTGCACGGTACAGTTGGAGAGACGGAGCAGAACCACCTGGAAGGTACTGTCACCATTAGCAAACTCGATGACTCCTTTCCACCGACCAGCTGGCCCGTATGCAATTCTCACTTCAAAGCTCTTCTATATCTGCAACCTGGGCCCAACAAGATTAGAATTGAATTCTCCAGTCCGAAACTGGCCAACAGCTCGTCTTCAAACAACATCCACGCCTCGTACCTTACTCTTCACATGGTGCCTTCGTTAAACGCACCTCCGCTGCAGCTTGCCATTCTGCTTGGCAAAGACTCACCCGGGACATTTGATGCAACGCCGTCGCGGGCCGAAAGGGAGGGCAATGGCTTGGAAACGGCTGTCAAAAAGTTTCGAATGGCAGCCTATCTCTGGCAGGCATTTACCGCAGAACAGATGTGGAGGCACAAGCTTGGGCGACGAACATTTCGATTCGAGGAGGAATGGACGTCTGGCTCCGCCAACTACCGCGACAGGGAGAATGGCATCATGAGATCCGAAGCGCGCGTCCACATTATCCGGTCCGACAAGACGGTGGCGGAGCTGCAGGATCTTAACAAGGCGCAACAGTATGACAAGGCCACGGATAAGAACGCCCTCTTCGACATTGCTTCAGCGGCGGTCCAGAAGCATCTGAATCCCCTACCTGGCCAGAAGCAATATGTTGCAGTTCTCCTGCTCGATGCTCACTGGGATAAGGACGCCAAAACCATTCGAAGTCATGCCGCACTTGGCGGCGGCAGCGGAGAGCTGCAACTGGGCATCTTTGGGTCGCACTGCTTGTATAGCTATCCCGGCTGTTTCGAGGAGGTCGTGCCGGCCTTTACCGATTGCACACCGACGGACACGGCGCATGTGGCCAATGACTGCAACGAGGCGGGAAGCTCGTGGGAGGCGGCAAACATTGGCATTGGCGCGCATCTGCACGAGGTTGGCCACTTGTTTGGGTGCCCTCACCAAGAAGGAGGAATCATGCTCAGAGACTACGTTGTTCTTAACCGAAGTTTCGTGGCTCGTGAAGCGTATTCCACCAGAACAAAGTCCAAGGGAGGGCTGGCCTTGCAGACAGATGAGTGCGGCTGGCATCGTCTGGACTGTCTTCGCTTCCGAGCACATCCTGCCTTTAGGCTGCCCAACGATGCTCCGATGAATCCCGACGAAAGCGTCCAGGCATTTGCCATTGACGGCGGTAATGTACTGGCCGTGGCACAGACTGGGGTTTCCTTTATCGAGATTTACGGAGAGGGAGACGATGTCTGCCGTGCGTGGATCGAGTACATGCCGGACAACAACAGTCCCATTCAGCGGCAAGTGACAATGACCGAACAAGATTTGCGGGCACGCCTGCCAGAAGCCAAGCGAAAGGGACGCGTAAGGGTGTCGATCAAGTCCCACGGCGGAGGATCTTTGGATATCGACGACTTCAAAGTATTTGCGTCAAAGCAGTCGTCGGTGAAGCTGCCGGGCGGCAAGGTAGCCTTCCGGTGCAAAAGCCTCGGACAGTCAAAGATGCAAGGCAGCGAGCCCCAAGAGGCAATCTTCACCAGCGCTGTGAAGCAGGACCGGGTCATGTCTCGCGTTATTGTGTATCACGGCTCGGCACTAGATGGGCTGGAGTTTGTTTATGACGATAACTCGACACAGCTGTTTGGCAAGAGGGGAGGCAAAGAGGGAGGCGACACATTTGAATTTGGTGAGTTTATTCACATGTGAAGAGAGTCAAGGAAGCTCCATGCTGACCACACGTTATTACATCATGTAGACGTCCGACGTGGAGAGTACCTCAGTGGTTTTGTCGTGAGGGCTGGTTTTTGGATCGATGGCATTCAGCTCTTGACCAGCCTTGGTAGAAAATCAGCCATGTTTGGAAAAGCCCATGGCGGTTCTGCGTAAGTCGCCGCAGCCCATTTGACGTCCCAAGGCAGGGCAAAGTAACGCTGACATTGCAATACAGACACACTCTGATTCCTCCTCGAGGCTATTCCATCTGCGGTGTTGCCGGCACATGTGGCGCGTGGCTGGACGGCTTCTCCATTCTCATCAAGCATTGAGACTGCGCCGATTTGGACGCAGGTCGAGAACAGAAACACAAACAAACAGGGTTTATGCATCTTGCATCTCATTTATGGATTACTCGAGCATTTGGACCTAGCTTGCCTTTGGACGGGGTTTTTTTGGTTTTTAGTTACAACGCAGAAAGAGGCAGGCAAGCTACTTAATGGAGCAGAGAGCGAGATGGATGTACAGACGGAGTGGACGCTTTTCCAATTTGTTCACACCACACAAAAAAAAAGGGACACGGATGAGAAAAGCACGGGGTTTGCTAGTAGCAACCCGTGTCTGGCGTTTTGAGGTGAATTTTGTCGCTCCCCTTTTTCTCCTTCTTTCATATGTTGCAAGGATTGGGCAAAGATACCCGCTGGAAAACTAGTCTGCACTTTTTTTGTGACGGTCACGGTTGAGTAGGAACTGTGGGTAGGTTGCTTTTGGGAGAGAGGCTCTGTCTGGAGGGGAGGGAAACTGTACACATTGGTTTCCGTTTATATTCTTGTTTTCCGTCTGATTGGGGACATGTAGGGGTCGTCAGTATCAGGCTAGAATACCTAATAATCACTACAGGATATTGTTGCATGGCTGCTGTCTCCTTGAAGTTTGACGTCGTGTGAACAGTGTCTTGGATGGCTGGGCCGTGATCATTTGCATGTGACGGCGTATGTAATCCTTTTGGGTCAGCTGTATGTGCTGCAGAGCGTCACGTGAAACGCCACCATGCGTGCACATAGCAAGTGTTGGGAGCTGAGTTTCTCTCTGACCCTGACATGGCCAAGTCAAAAAAATCCAGCTTGAGCTTAAGCGTTCAGCTACAAGTAAAAAAGCAGGGCAAAGGCAAAAGGCGAGAAGAACGATGACGGCATCCCACCAACCAACTATAGTACGTAGCAGTGCATGAGGCACGACAACGAGTACTCGCTACTCGGGGTGTGCAGTTACAGTGACATATAATTGGCATGTCATTGTTACCAAGGCGGTTAATTGTCTGCTCGTCATGGCAACTTTTGTCGTTTGTCGCTGTCCAAGTGCATTGAATCACTGACATCAGAGACACGCCCCCCAACAGAGTAGCGGTACTTGCCAGCTAGCATCAAGCTCTGTGGCCAGCGCGGTAGTTAAGACAACCTGGACACCAACCAGGGCTGTGCCAAACTGAACTGGCAGCAGCGCCACCCTAGTGCTACAGCTAACAAAGTACAGTTGAGCACCTGCAGCAGCTGCCCCTCGCGCGTCTCGACTATTTTTTTTTCTTTCCTCTTCCTTGTCCTCTGCCTTCTTTCACAGACGTCACCGTCACCTGTAAAGCGAGGTTTCGCGAGATCGTCACGAGTGCTTCTCTCTTCTTCTTCTTCCATACTTGAAACTCGAGTCTTTTTCTTCCACTCTGCATTACTTTCCGAGGTCAGCTTCGAGCTTTGCGCGCCTCATTTGATCCACTACCTGCTGCTCTCTCCCTCTACGCCATACAAACAGCCGAATAGACCGACAACACGCCTCGCTCTCTCTCAGTCTCTCTCAGTCTCTCTCTTTCTCTCTCGATTCGCACGCCATACAACCAGCATCGCCATGTCAAAACGATCCAGCGCCGCCTCGACGGGGGAGAATGGCGCCACCTCAAGAGAGTCGCCACCGGCAAACCTACCAGGTACGGGTTCAAAGCAGCGAACAATCATGTTCGGGATGGGTCATATCATTTTTTGTCGAGTAGAGGCTAATCGCTCTCCTCCTGTCCGTCCCACAGCCATTGATAAGCAAAAGATGCTTCTCTCTGCAGACGTGGGCCACTTCTCGCTGGTACGGGCTATGCACCTCGCAGATCTCATTACTCTTATGAACGGTGGGTTCCCTCCCCTCGGTTTTTTGTTTGGCGACCTTTTTTTTTCGGTGATTGCTGACGTTGCATGTGATGCTTGGCATAGGCTTCTGCGGTGTCATGTCGATATTCTCGTCCTTGCACTCGTGCCTTGACGCCCCCAATCGAGAGAGCCATTTGGGCTGGGCGCTGGCGTTTTTGCCATTTGGCCTGTTCTTCGACTTCCTCGACGGCAAGGTTGCCCGATGGAGGAAGAAGAGCAGCCTCATGGGCCAGGAGCTGGATTCCCTTGCCGACCTGGTACGTTTTGTCCTGTGTACACGCCGCTTGCCAGCAACCGAGACATGCATACTGACCGCCATGTTTGGTAGATTTCATTTGGTGTCGCTCCCGCCATGGTGGCCTTTTCAATTGGTCTTCGAACTACTGCCGATACCGTCGGCCTCACCTTCTTTGTCCTGTGCGGCCTGACCAGGCTGGCCCGCTTCAACGTTACCGTCGCGGTCTTGCCCAAGGACGCCAGTGGCAAGAGCAAATATTTCGAGGGCACCCCCATTCCGACGTCGCTGGGCTTGGATGCCCTCATGGGTTACTGGCTGCAGCAGGGCTGGATCCTGGACAACATCCCCCTTGGCACCTTGTTCGAGGGCACGCCGTTCGAGTTCCACCCCGCCGTGCTCTTGTTCATGATTCACGGCTGCATGATGACCAGCAAGACGATTCGCATTCCAAAGCCCTAAACCAGGCGACTGCATCAGCCGTAGCAAGTGGTAGCTTTATTTATTTATTTTCTAATTCTCGGTCTCCCTGGATATTCGGCTGCGACAATCGGGGCCAGAGGTTCAATGGTCTGCATGGTTCATGATGGAGGAGAGCTGGCGCATACGAAATTGTTCCATCTTGTTTGGCCAGGTGGCTGCTCGGCAAGCGCCTCAAAGTATGGATAAGCATTATGGCGGAAGGCATGGGGTTCTTTTTATATAATGGATAGCTACTCTCCTATACAAACGGAGGTTTTTATTATGGGCACTCGAGGCTCGAAGAGGAGATGATGTGGTCTGCATAGCCTACTGCGAACAGAGATTACTGATACCCCCCATGTTCATCCGTCCCTATGTTTGTATCACCGTGGAAGTGACTCGCGCGTGTGGTAAGCCCCAAAGCGATTACATTTATTTGTCTACATTCGCATCACATTTACATCACTCTTTTTTTTGTGTTTGCTGCTATTTCGTACATGAATTCTTCGTCATGCCGGATCGAGACAGCAGCACACTCAAGATGAGAAGAGAAGGGGGGGGGGGGAATGAAGATGACGAGAAAAACCCAATTCAAGTACGATGAGGAATAAACCGAGCCATTAAACGCCGTGAAGCCCTTTGTACATATAAAAATCTCTCCCCCTTGTCCTTTTTTTTCCCCGTTCCCAAGCAAGCTGCCGTCTGTTGGCCGCTTCTTCCAATGCCCAGTTTCTTTTGTCCCTTCTTTCCGTCTTTCCAATTCTTGGCGGAAAACATCTCCAAGATTGTTCAGAGAGAGTCAGTATCGACCGACGCACCCTCCTTGAGAGTAACAATAAACTTGTTGGGAACAGCCTCGGGAGCCTTATGGTGAGCTGCAGGGCAGCGAGGACAGCTGGGAGCAAAGCTCCAAGATAGAGTGCAAGGCGGCGGATGCTGGCCATTGTGAATATGTCTTCTTTTGTAGACCTAGTGGTAATGGGAGATTGATGGCTGAGTCTGAATCAGTAAGTGTTTTGTTG
>MDJU01000421.1:0-28075 GCA_001721665.1 Trichoderma pleuroti
GGCATGGCAGCACAGCGTCTTGGCCAGAAAGCAAAAAGAGCGAGAGAGCTTGGTGCGAGTCGAGCAGAGTTGGAGCCGGCAGAGGGAGGCAGAGACAGAGAGAGATATAGACAGACGGAGCAGAGAGACGAAGGACGTACCCATGGCGGTTTATGCGATACAAAGGAGGAGGAGAGGCTTTGTGCCTTGTGCCTTGAGCCTTGTCGCGCGTGCAGTCCAAAGGCAAACCGGGTGTCTCAACAGATTGGAGGGCAGCTCGAGCCAGGTCGCGACGACGGCAGAATTATGGGTGGCTTCTGGTTCTGGAGAGAGGGCAAGCCACAGCAGCAGCAGCAGCAGTCAGCAACAGAACGCGAGGGCTGCAGTGCTCGTACAGTACCAGTAACAGTAAGTCGCAATTGGGAGGGGGGTAGGACAGAGGCGCATGGTTATTGTTCAAGCCTGGTGGTGAGAAGGGGAAAAGAACGCGCGGACCGGGAGGGGACCAGGCGACGAATGAGCGTGCAGAGGCTGAGGACGACGGAGGGGCCAAGATGCAGAGCTGTGACTACTACTACCTAAACCGGCGCAGCGAGAAGCAAGTCCCTTGCAAGGCACGACGAGGCACCAGAGCTAGAGCAGGTTGATGGAAGCAGGGGGGGAGCAGCTAGACTGCAGATCCTGCTATGGATCAATGGATTGCTTTTTTTTCTTCCCACCGGAGCTCGTACGAGCAACGGCACAGTGCTTGGGACGAGCACCGTACTGAGGGATCCAGCCAAGTTTGAGGTTACCAGACTACTCGATAGGTACTAAACTAACCCACTACTTGGTAGGTGAAGTGGTAATGGGTATGTAGGAAAGATGCTGTGCTGTGTGCATGGAGGGGGAAAAAAGGAAAAATGAAAAAATGAAAAAAAAAATGAAAAAATGAAAAATGGAAATCTCAAGACAACAACCCGGTCAAGGTGATGGGTGGGCAGGGGGGTCGGCAACATTGGCTCATGGGCCGAGCTGGTGGGAGTGGGAGAGGAAGAGGGAGAGCAGAGCCCGCCAGCAAAAAAAAAAAAAAAGTCAGGCCAGCCAGGAGCGAGCTTCACGCGCAGCATGTGGTAGCAACAAAGGCGAGTTGGATGCATCATGCACGTCGCTCGTTGCGTCCAGCTTTGCAGCGCGCTGCGTGGGAGGTGTGGCCACCAAGAGGACAGTACGTACGTGGTTTTTGTTTTCTCCCAACCTTAGCGCGGATTGAAGCCGGGGAAAAAAATGATGCTGGTCTGGTCTGGGTCGGATGCGTGGCCGTGGGAGGAGAAAATAGCATCAGTGGGTGGATGTGTGTGTGCCAGCGTGATGGGCTCGGTTCCGGGGACCGCGCAGATGGGCGAAAAGCGCTCAGGGAAGCTCCCACACCCGGCCCTACGAGGAACAAGGGGGACGAAAAGTATAGAATTTTCTCCTCCTTGGGCGTTTGCTCGGGACGGGACTCGTGTAGCCGGGGCCGCCGGGGACGATCCCTATTGGAGGCGTTGGCGGGCTGGAGGGCAAAAAGTGGCGGCCTGGGAGTGCCGTGCGAGTATGTACGAGGATGGAGCAGGGCAAATCGGATTGGATGCAAAGAGAGGAAGAGGATCAGGAGGAGAGGAGGAGAAGAGAAGACCGGAAGGGGCCAAGTTCTAGGCCGGCAGCACGTGTGTGGGCTTAGCAGTCGGGCTACTACAGCAGCAACATAAGCAAAATGATGGCACTGCTAGAGCACTGATCGCTGAGGCGGCTCAACAAGGTGCAGGGCGGGAACAGCGGAGCAAGAGCACTAACACCATGGCTAAGGTGCCCTACCCGAGAAGATCGGTGAGGGGGAGCACATCCATCAGTTCAGCGACTAACCTGCTTGCCTACTAGGTAGGCCTGGGCAGCTGGACAAAGAGCTGAGGTCAGTGTCGGGCTCGAATGGAGTTGAGAGCACCGTGCCTGACTAAGGCACTTTCAGGGTAGTGGATTAAGCTCCAGCTCAGTCAGGCCTGTCCTCGATTCCATCAGCACGACATGTACGACTGCCCGTTCATCGTGGCCCGGCTCCAGATCCCACCCTGCCCTGGGCCCCTTGCTCGTATCGGCACTGCTACTGGCAATGCCTGGAACGACCCAAGGACGGACGTGCTGGTACATGGCAGCCCAAGCATCTGGCTGGGGATCGGCCCGGCATTGTGTGCGTGCGAGCACCATGGGATGGGATGGGATGGGATGGGATGTGCTGTGCCTGTCTGTCACTGTAGGCCCTCTATGCTGGCGTGTTTTGCGGCAGACAAAGCCCCCGGCCCCCCGGCCATCGCCTGCCACCCAGGCGTGACTGATTGGCCAGCCGCCCTCTGCCTGTTCGCTCCGAAACCTGGCAGCTCTGGCTTGTTGAGTTGTCTCCCGGGTGCATGATGCAATCCAGAGACGGGGGTGTTCCGACGGCTGGGCCCTGGCACCAATGAGGCCCCCGGGATGACTAACCCACCCGGTGAGGATGCGATGCGATGTGATTGATGCGATGCGATGCGATGCTCACAAGCTACTGCGCAGGACTCGGCTTGTGTAACATGCTAGACCTAGACCATGGCCAGCCAGCACAGCACAGCACAGCACAGCACAGCACAGCACAGCACATAGATAATGCGCCATCAACAGCCACAAATGCCATCCAATTGGCTCGCGCGCACAGTAACAGGTATTCATATCTATTACGTCGAGAGATACCGCAAAGACGACAGACTGGCTACAGTATCTCATGCCTTTGTACCGGCCCCCAAACAAAGCAAAGCACCGTGCATCTGCTCTGCTCTAGCTCCCCACGCCGGGATCCACTCTTGCTTGCACGCCGAGTTCGACTTTGCAGAGCCCCTCGTACAGCCGGTCAATAAGAATCCGAATCCGCAGCCATCGCAGTCGCAGTCGCATAGGCATAGGCATAAGCCAAGAGCCAGCTCATTTCCTCCGTTGCAAAAATGGCCTCCCCTTGCATCTCTCGCGCCGCACGATGCCTGGCCTCGACCGCCCGCGGCCCAATCGCTCGCCGCGCTGCGACTGCGCCAGCCTCGTCCTCGTCCCTCTGCCGCCGGCACTACCACTCGTACGACCACCCATCGACGCCGCCGTTTGGGACCGTCGACGGGGAAATCCTGGCCGCCGCCTACAAGCACGTCCCTGAGCACGGCTTCTCGCTGCGCGCCATTGGCCTCGGGGCTCGCGACGCTGGTTACCCCGACATCAGCTCCGGCATCCTGCCCGACGGCCAGTTCAGCCTGATACACCATCACCTGGTCGCGCAGCGCCAGCGGCTGGCCGACAGGAGCCGCGAGCTGCTCGAGGACGGCTCCTTGACCGCCGTTGGCGACAAGGTGGCTGCCTTGACGTGGGAGCGCCTGGTGGGCAACAAGGACATCATACACAGGTGGCAGGAGGTGAGTTTTGCCGTGTCTGCTGGTCGTGACACACACACACACCCATTGGCCGCGTTCGCTGACCCCGAGTGCGCTATCGTTGCAGGCCCTGGCCATCATGGCGCAGCCCAGCTACCTGCCCAAGTCGCTGGCTGAGCTGGCTGCCCTGTCTGACGACATCTGGTTCCTGGCCGGCGACAAGGCCGTCGATCCGTCGTGGTACACCAAGCGGGCGGCTCTCTCCATGGTATACAGCTCCAGCGAGCTCTTCATGACCAACGACAGGTCGCCGTCCTTTCTCGAGACAAGACAGTTCTTGCATCGAAGGCTGGGCGAGGTCCAGTCTGTGGGGGGCACCGTGGGAGCCGTAGGCCAATGGGTTGGCTTCACGCTCAATGCAGGCGTCAATGTCTTGAGGAGCAAGGGCGTCCCTATCTGACGTTCTAGACACAGTCCGCATTCAGCCACATCCTCATCCCTGTCTAATTTACATCATAGCAGTCATGTACAGTAGTATCAGCATCTCAAGGCTCCCCCAACTCCCGGCGAGCTTGCTCGCCACCTTAATGTATATACACATTCGCCTATTGTTTTTTTACCGCCCACGGATGAAGCAGCACCCCAGTATGATTGCACAAAAATCTCCAACACACCTTGCCCATGAGATATACTCACGGCCCGGCCATACGTGGCAGGCTCTGCTCTAGATTAGGGTTCGTTGACGGGGATCGGTCAAGCTGTAAGATAGAGTAGAGAGTTAGCCATGAAAAAAAAGATTCGAGTGCCAATGAAAACTGACCGAATAATCTTGACGTCCTTGTCCAGCCTGGCTCGGCCCTCAATAGCGTTCGGAGTGATCAAGATATATTGCCGCGATACTGATCGTCGAGCAGCATCCACCTGTAGTGCAATACCATTCCATTAGCAGCTCACTCTCACGTCACATTTTCTTTTCCCGTAAATTTAAATTTGCGGTAAAACTTACCAGCATGTTTGTGCTAATCGCACGGTTCACATTGTCCATAAAGACGTCAAACTCATCCAGACATCGTATGGGTGATCCAATGGCTTCCCACACGGAGAGAAGCATGCATATCGAGGAGAATGACTTTTCGCCTCCCGATAACGTCTTAGTGTTGCGGCCAGACGAGCTCTTTCGAGTCTTGTCGGGCTCAATCTGGAGGTTTACCTTCCTGGCCCGGTGGTCAATGTCAATCTTGCCTCTGAACCCACGCTCACTCAATAGATAACTGAACTGAATTCGTATCCGAGCGCTGATCTGCCTCTGAAACATTCTCCACAGGTGAAGCCGGTGTTCAATGGCTTGCTTCAAGCTCGCAATGGTGTCATCTACGTCTCTCGTCTTCTTCATCACATCCTCGTATCGCGTTCTGGCTTCGACAGCTCGGTCGTAAATCTGTTGGTCCGTGGCTCCTTGCCGAGCCTCTCGCTGCTTTATCTGCTCGCAAACCTTTGAGTATTTGATCTCGAGACTTGCGTATGTTTCGTCTTCAGGGATATGGACGCGATCCGGAGACACTTGCTCGGCTTGTTGGATGAAGTCGGCCACCTCAGCAATCTTCTGGTCGCGCTTGGCCTCTGCCCGCCGCCTCTCGTTGATCTCGATATCCCGCCTCTCAAAGGCGGCATTCTTTTGAGCGACTGCAATCTTTCTAAACGACTCGTGTTTCTTGACCTTGTCTTCTGCCTTGGCCACGCGGCTTTGGTGATCCTTGCGAATGTCCTTTTCAGCATCGAGGCGTGCCTTGGCCTCTTCCGCCTTCTTGCTCAGCTCTCGCTTTTCCAGTTTCAGGTTGCCGTACTGCAGACCAAGCTGCTCCTCTTCGGTTTGTTTCGCTTCTCGCTCCTCCCGCAGCGCCACAAGACGCCCGTCAACGCCCTCAAACGCATCCAGATCTAGTGATATTCGCTGAATATCTGCCTGGATTTGGCGATTCTCGCTTTCCAAATCCTTGAGTTTGTTTTGGTGCGCTTTTTGATCAGCCACACAACCTTCCAATGCTTGACGCGCCTGCCGCTCCTCGATGATTAAATCTTTCACCTCCAGACCTAGTTGCCTGAGGTTCTCCTTTTGCACAAGAAGCCGCTGAGCAGAATCTGACTGCATTCGAGGAGCCAAGTTGGTCGGTGTAACAGGACTTGTGCCTATGGTTCCGAAACGGTTTGTGATTCTCAGCCCATGGCCACGTTTCCCTCTGCCGTCGTGGAAGCAGATGCACGCCACCACGTTTCGGGGAGGACCGTTGTTATCGATCATGACCCGCTCCGCTTCAAGACGGTCCTTGACTAGGATGACCTTTTCGATCTGGTTATTAATAACGAGCTGCGACCGAACGAGCTCATTGTCGAATGCCAACACTCTGAGAATGGTATCGAATTCGGCATCTGGCTCTTGGGCACTGGTATCGATTGTGCCTCCATACGCGATATAGATTGGTGGCTGTTTCCTTAGACCCATTCGTTGAATCAGACTTGATAACTTGGTTTGGTCTCTCTTGCTCTGCACAACGAATGCATTCAGATTCTCGCCAAAAGTCTTCTCGAGGATGCCAGACCACTCAGGCTTTCGGAGGGTAACATGGGTGCCAAGGGGACCCAGCGGCTTGCTTTCGAAACCGGTTTCCCTTTCAATGGCCTTGGCAAGCTTTATGAGGTCTGCATCATATCCATCAAGGGCTGAGCCGCTGCTCTGCTCGAGATCTCTGACCCCCCTTTGCGCCATTACTATCTCCTTCTTCTTTTGTTGCAGCAATTCGTCAGCTCGCTTTGCCGCTTCTTTGGCTGCCGTTATTTTTTCGGAATACTTTGGCGCCCTGGCCCTGGCCTCACTGATTTCTTCATTCACTCTCTTCTCCTGCGCTTGTGCCTCGGAGAGCTCCTGGTCTTTCTGTGCGCGTGCAGAGCCCGATGCGCCGTCTAAGCGTTTTTCTTCCTCTTTGATCTTAGTCTCACAGGATTGTATGTCTGTCCGGAGAGTTCTCAACCGCATGTGAGCATCTCGCTCTTCGCGCTGCAGTTCTGTTTGTTTCCTCTTGGCATCACTCCACGCAGCCTCTGCCTCCAACATTGTCTCTTCAAATGTGTTTTCTTCATTGCCGAGAGCTTCTCGGGCCTCTTGAACCCGAGCCAGCTTCTCTTCCTCTTTTGCGAGGGCTTCTGTCGCCTTTTCGCAGTCTGCCTCCCAGGAAATGAGCTCTTCGTCGCGCCTGTTCAAGTCGGCGTTACGCTGCTCCAGCTCTCTTTCCCGCTCGACGACCTGTGACCAGACAAGCTGGTTTCTATAATGCCTTGCCTTCTCGCGAAGGCCCTGGTTCTTCTGGGCTATCTCGGCAAGCCGTTGGGCATCGTCCATTTCCTTTTTAACATGGCCAATCTTCTCGTTGAGATCCTCACGGAGAATGAGCGTCTTGTCCAGTGTGTCTTGAGACATTTTGTAGTCATTATCCAGCTGCTCCAGTTGGACACCAGAAACGAAATACCTATACTTTTGTCCTGGGGTTGCAGCATTGAGGAACTGTCGCGCATTATCTTGGGAGAGGACTGTCAGGGGGTTTCCTATCTGCAAGGCATACCACTCCGAGATTTCATCAACTTCCTGCTTTTTGGTGGAGACCACCTTGCCCTGGTCCGTCTTGATCTTGAAGCCACTGCTGCCAGATTTGGAAAAATGGCGTTCGACGGTGATGGATGATCCGTAGATGTCGGGCTGGTATGCATCGGTTCCTGCGTTTTTGATCTTGACAACAAGACTTCCTTGGTCACGTCCCTCCTTGACGAAGGACTTTAAGCTACCACCTCTGTTGGTATCACTAGCCTTGCCACCAAGGCATAGTGTTAGAGCCGTCAAGACTGCGCTCTTGCCACTGCCGTTCTCTCCCACGATGAAGTTGATCAAGGGACCAAGTTCCACATGCAATCGTTCGTGGCACATGAAGTTGTAGCAGGTGATGCTTTCAATGATGCCACTCTCGGCGACCATGTTGTTGTCAAAGGTCTGTGTCGTGGTGCGGCGCATCAGCTTCTGCGTAGCTTGCTGGTCGTCCCAATCCGTATGCTTGAGGTGTCGGAAGCCATTGTCTCTCATAAGTTCGTATTGTGTCTGGGGGGGAGACGCCGGAGCGTCGTCGTCATCGTCGTCTTCATCGTCGTTTTCGCTCTCGGAGCTAGATGAACCATCGTCTCGTCTTGTCTCTGCTGCTCTGCTGCTCGACCCCTCTGCTCCGTCACCAACGGATAACCGGACTCGTTTTCTCTGCCGCCCGCGGTTAGCCAGCGGACGATTGCCCGGCATGCTGATATACATACCGGCTGCATGCCATTGGCCATGGATGCACGCGCTTCAGCGATATCTGAGATTTCATCCTGTTGGCCCGAGGTTATTCGTGATCGCTTGAGAGGCGCCATGGCTGTTGGTGGTGTGCGGGTTGGCGCCAGTCACAGAGATTGGGAAGTGTAAGAGAAGGCTGAAAGGATGCGACGCTCGATGATTGAAGAATATTGATTACATTAACACATAAGCAGGGCCCCATCTCATCTCAGTGTCGCATGCATCCTGCAAACCGCTTTGGCCGATAAGCGATGCGATGAGGCTTGTCCAAGTCCATTAAGTTGTTCGTGCGCGTTGACCGCGTTGACCGCGTCGTGGGGTAGATGGGCTAGGCAGTTAGGCAGCTAACAGCGGGCATGACTAATGGCGCCCATCATGCGCTACTGATACAGGCATGCACATGGCTGTGAATCTATGATGAGCACCGAGGATATATTGCTATGTTCAAGTACATGACTTTATTTTTAATATATGCGCAGGTATATCATTTACTGCTAGAGCAGCGCAATTAGAAATCAGAATGCGGCGTTGCTTGAGGAGAAACCCAAAGGTGCATCACTATAACTGCCAAACTGTAGATGCTATACGGTGCAGTAGCCAGCGCTGAAAGAATTTTGATAGGCGGGTGTATAAGAGCCTGCCAGCGTGGGGCCTCAATCAAGACAGCACTCCATCTCAAACTTACATCTCTTCCAGCTACAAACACTCAACACTTGATGTCTTGTTAATATTGATCTTTTTGCCATGTGAATGACTACAGATCAGTACAGGTGCCCCTCCTCACGACAAAGCATGTCTGACAACGGCAATGTCGGCGAGACGGAACCTGCCGTAGAGCAGCTCTCTGAAAACACCGTCGAGTACATGCTCTTTGTCGTGGAGAACCAGCAATCCGAGGCTCGTAAAGTACGAACTCGCCTTGAAACCATTCGGAAAGCAGCAGTTGAGCTCGTTCAGTCACTCACAAAAGACTACATCTGGCAGCGCGAGGGATTTGAGATTTCGCTAAAGAGCGAGCATGGTGAGTCCTCTACAACGGCCCTTGGCTGTGCAACTGCAGTTTCTTCCACGCTTGCTCTAACTGCCCTATCTCTAGGACTGCTATTTCTGCATGGCACCACGGACTATGGAGATGCCATTGAGGATGAATGGCTCATTGTCTACATTCTCTGTGAACTGACCAAAGCCCATCCCGATCTCTGGCTTCGAGTGGGAGACTCTGATGGAGAATTCCTCCTGGTCGAAGCGGCCAACGTCCTTCCCAGGTGGCTGAGCCCGGAAATTGATCGCTACCGTGTATGGATCCACCTTGGAAAGATCTTTCTCATACCTCTCAGCCTCAAGGGTAGAGACGAGTCCGAACAATTGTCCCTCCTACAGGCCGTCACATTTCTACGATCAAATACCGACGCCTTGGTTCACCTCCCTGCCATCGATTCCGAAGCATTCCACAGATTGAAAAAGTATCCGGATCAAATCTCCAATTCTATCCACCATGCTCTTGTCACGATTCCCAGGGCAGTGGCCTACATTTTACATGCTCTTCCAAAGGCCATTGCCCCTGCCGTTGAGCACTTTTACTTGAGAGATGCCAACTCACTGAAGCCCATTTTATCTTCATCGGCCTCTCTGCAATTTCCACCAGAAGATCTCGTCACAGTCAGTGTACGATTCAGCAAAACCCTTTTTGCCCAGCTCAAGTCCCAAAGATTCGACACACCACCAAGGTGGGAGGCCCTGCTCCGGAAAAATGCAAACGTGGAGCTGCTTTCAAAAGAGGACCAGAAAAAATTCGAACGTCTAGAGACTGGCATGAAGCTCACCTGTGGATTCGAGATGCTAGCAGTCAATGCTGAGAGTAGCAAGAGCAGAGTCGTCCGTGAGATGGCCATTATGTTGGAGGATCTACAAGAGGATGGAAGCTCGTCCTTACCATCCAATGAAGAGATGAAGCTGTGGGAGGGCGCCGGTCGGGACGATGATGATTCGTGGCTTGACATCAATTACGAAGACTTTGAGCGCGAGCTAGAAGGGAAGCAAGCTCATGCTTCGTCTTCAAAGGCGGCATCTGGCTTCGGCGAGGCTCAGACACAAGAGAGCCTGAGAAAGATTGTCTCGCGCTTCGAGGCCTTCCTCAACGATGACGCTGCGGGTTTGGATGGCGCTGAGCTTGATAGGATGGACGTCGACGATGATGACGAAGACGATGAAGAAGACCAAGACGAGGAGGTGAGCTTCGACGAAGAGGCATTCTCCAACATGATGAAAGAAATGATGGGCCTCGCTACAGAAAACCCCAAAGAAGGAGGAAAGGCTAGCAAAGTTGAGGCGGCCGAGGACCGCACCGATAGCGATGCAGAAGAAGACCGAGACATCCAAGAGCTCGCCTCTCGCATGGAGGCCGAACTCAAAGAGTACGGCACCCTCCAGCTCGATGCACCAACTACCGAGCGCGCGATAAAGTCAAAGGAGGGCGTAGAGAAGGAGAAGGAGAAGAGTTGGAGTAAGCAGAAGCAGAAGCAGCCGCTACATGAAGAAAGCAGCCACGCGGCAGATTCCACCGACGATGAGGACGGCGAGGTCGACATCGACTACAACCTAGCCAAGAATCTTCTCGAGAGCTTCAAGAGCCAGGGAGGCATGGCTGGCCCTGCCGGAAATCTCATGGGGCTCATGGGGTTCCAGCTGCCCCGTGATGAAGACAGTGGGAGCGAGGGCGCGGATGATGGGCGATAACTCAGGTGGCGCGGTGCAAGTCGTGCCATTGGATCTTGATGATGCATTATACCTTTACTTTTTTAATGACCTAAAAAAAACCAAGGCTTGGGAACTTGTTTTTATAAGTACAGTATGAAACTGATGAACCTTTTGTAGCAATCGTATAATAAAGAGCCATGTCAAGCATTGCCTTTGAAACCCGGCTTGTCCATCAGAATGTAAATGCTCATCTACCTGTCCTGTATCATAAACACTCCAAATCCCACGCAACTGTTCACTCCTCCGCGGCAGGCTTCGCAGCCTTGCCGCTCTTCTGTTCCCCCGCCATGCCATAGAGCACATTGATGTTGTACCGCTTCAGCTCTTCCCATTCTTTGCCATCGACTACAGAGACGCCGCAAAACAACTACCATCATAGTTGGTCAGTTGTTCACACATGTTATTTCTCATGGGATGTTGGACAAACCTGGAATATCTCGACGAGGATGACCTTGTCCGGGTTCTTGAGGTTGACCTTGTGCTCCGGCTTGACCATGCCGGCAACCATTTTGATGACGGCCTGTGATTCCAAGATGGAGTGGTTTCTCATGGTAGGTCGTATGGCGTACTGTTTGGACATCAATCCCAGTTAGCCAAGTCTCATTCTAACAAAGAAAAGGAATCTCTTCTCAGTCGAACACAACTTACTGTAAAAGGAGCGCCCGTCTCAGCATTTTGGGTCGCCGTCTCTGGCACCGCCTCCTTCACCTCCTCCACCTCATCTGACGCCTCCGCCGACTTCTCTCCATCCTCCTCTTCCTCATTTCCCCCCTTCTCCTCCTCGTTCAAGCTGAAAAACGACGCCAAAACTTTCCGTGCCACCCTTTGCACCCCTTTCTCAGACGCCTTCTCCGTATCCACCACGGGCGTCAACCGGTTAATGTACTTGCACTTGCGATCCTTTGCACTCTCGCACCTCCGCGCGTCCCTGCAAATCTCAAGCACAAGCTGGCAGGGGTCCACCGGCCTCATCGTCTTCATGAAGAAGACGCACTCTATCGCCACGGACACGGGCGAGAAGACGCCTCTCGGCTGCGGCTGCTTGGGCGCCTTCATGGCCTCGAGCTCCTTCTGGATGGATGCCTCAATGTCCTCATCCTCGTCTCCCGACTTGGGCTCTGATTCGTCAACCGGCGGCTTGATGCCGTACAGCTTCTCGCCGTACTCGTCGCACAAGGCTTTGAACTCTCGCACTGCCTTGCCCTTCATGCCCCTTGCGTAGGTAACCCAGATGCCCTCATCGCCCACCTCAAGCGTCTTGCCCATTTCCGCCCAAGAGGCGTGCTTTGCCTTTTGAGCCGGCGTTTTCCATCTCCCAGCTGCACCCTCCTGTGTTGATTATCCCAATGTCAGCATATCCAGGGCCATAAACACGAGGCAGGAGTTTTTCCTTTTGAACGTTGTAATACAGAGCAAGCAAGTAATTCACTACCATACCTTTCTCTTCTTCAGTGCGGAGCCATCAGAGCCGCCAGGGCCCTGTTTTCTTTTTGATGCGGAGTCTGCCATCCCAATTGATCGTTTTGTTTCGGAGATGAATTGGTTTAAATAATGCTTTGAAGCTCTTTCATGAAAGTGTGATGAGCCTTGCGGCGCTGGGCACAGCTTTATTGGAGGCTCGCGATTAGATACGGTGAGTGGGTACCTGGTACACCTATCTTGGCGGTAACCGTGAGAAAAGCTGGGTATTCGCGACAACTCTCAGCATTTTTTTTCACGAAAGCACGTGATTGGATATCTCGTCCTTGTAGGCTCCCAGCTGTCGTCAAGGCAAAACTATCACGACATCTTGATGACTGCACCAATTCCATATGCCAGGGAAGAATGTTTTACATCTGAAACAGAATTTTTAAGTTTGTTTATTTCATATGCGCCAAAGTAAATCTTAAAAGTAGATTTTACAGCTGTGGATTGGGTTCTTGACTACTCTGGCGAATGTAATACAGTCTTATATACAAGGCATGTCACAATGTTGAAAACTGATGATTAAAAAGGGATATCAACTTGAAATTCATATTTTTATACTATCCTGTTAGACCGTGTATCATTCTTTTCTCATTTTAAAACCTTCCATCCAATCCTGCCTCATTAACGATCAGTGCCTGCCTTGATCCCGCTTTGTCAGGTCTATTATTCTAAAAAGGTGCCGATAAACTCTCATGTCGATGCACGTTAATCCTTTTTGGCGTTGTTCTTGGCGCTGGCTTCCGCAGTCATGATCAATGCTCGGGGGGCGTCTTCTTTGGGCATGTACAGCTCGACAAACTGAAGGCATTCTGCCGCGTTGAATGTGGAATCTGTGAGAAGCTGCTCCAATTCATCCTTGGTCTTGACGGCAAACTTCTTGGCCGTCTTGGATCCGCCAAAGACGTCAACCAGGGCCTTGAAATCCCAGTTAGAGATGTCGTTGTACTCGGCCTCCATGCCATGGATGAAGCGCTCAATGGTAAAGCCATCGTTGCAAATGACGAAGCTAAAAGGTAGATGTCAGTGACTGTCTGGTAGAGCTAGGCGTGCCGGAGATTATGCCTGTGACTTACATGATGGGCTTTAGCTTGAGGCGAATCATTGTGCTCAGTTCTTGGGCCGTGAGTTGGAACGAGCCGTCGCCCACAAAGAGGATAGTTCTGCGGCCGCTATTGTCGTCGGCCGCTGCAAGGGCAGCTCCTTGGCAGGCACCGACGGACCAACCGATACTTCCCCAGAGGACCTGGCTGAGCGCGGTAACACCAGATGGGAACTTGGTATCCCAGATACCAAAGTTGGCCGTGCCCGTCTCTGTGATGACAATGTCGTTCTTCTGAAGGAATTGACCAACGCGCGGCCAGAGGTAGGCTTGAGTGATGGCGGGTGAGTCATCTACAGCCTTGGGGATTTCGTTCTGGACGACTGGTGATGGCTGAACATTGAGCTCGGAGGCGCTGATCTGTTTAACAACCTTTTGCAACACTCCCCTCATCGAAACACCTGGATATGTCGAATACTTGACAACACAGTGGTCACTGTGGAGATCGATCGTGTTCAGCTGAGAGGTGCGGTAGGAGAAGCCAGCAGTGTTGAAATCACTCTGATGAAGAGGTTAGTAAATGAGCAACCAAGTATAGCTTGAAGCGGAGATACACACCTTGAGGGCACCAATGGTCAGGATCAGATCTGAGGACTCGACAATCTCCTGGGCTTGAGGGGGTGAAGATCCGGCACCGGCATAGACACCACCATACGTTGGGTGCTCTTCGTTGACAGCGCCCTTGCCCATGGGAGTGACAAAGACGGGGAGGTTGGTCTTTTCGATGAGATTGTGGACCTCTTCAAGGACACGATGGCGGATGGCACAAGCATCAACAAGGATGATGGGGTTCTTTGCAGCTCGGAGGTACTTGAGAACGACGTCGACGACGTAGTCTTCACTCTCGGGCTCATTGTCGGGTTCTGACAGATCAATTGGCGTGTCGAGTCTGGCACCCTCAACCTTGGCCTGCACCATGTCGGTAGGGAGCATGATGTAGATGGGTCGAGAGCGGATGTAGCAAACTCGGAGAGCGTGGTCAATCTGAGTGGCGATTTCGGCCGGGTTGGAGAGCTTGGCAACTTCACAAGAGATTTGGGCGCTCATGTTGGCAAAGACGTTGAAGTCGCCGTTTCCGAGCGTGTGGTGGAGGAGCATGCCGTTTCGCTGCGAGATGGTGGAGGGACAGCCGACAATGTGGACGACGGGGATGTGCTCGGAGAAGGCACCAGCCACGCCGTTGATAGCGGAGAGCTCTCCAACACCAAAGGTGGTGATGAGGGCACCCATCTGCTTGACACGAGCATATCCATCAGCGGCATAAGCTACAAGGCAGGAGAGGTTGGTTAGTAAGAGAGCGTCACAATTGATGAGAGGTATAGATGGCATTCGTCGTCAGGACTCACCAGCATTAAGCTCGTTGACACTGCCCACCCACTTGAGACCGCATGAGGGCAGGTAGTCGAGAGCAATGAGGTTGTAGTCGCCGGGAAGGCCGTGGATGGAGCGGACGCCGATTTGGTGAAGCCGCCGGAAGAGATACTCGGCAACGTCCATGGGCTGCTCGAGGTTCTGCACCCGGATGTTGATGTTGGCACCCATGTTGGAGGAGGTCTCTGAGGAGTTTGATGTCAAGGTTGTTTGTTTTTGTTGGGATGAATGTAGCTTGTTGTTGTTTTGGTAGTAGAGTAGTGACCAGCACTCTTCAGTTTAGGAGCGATTGAGAGTGTGGCTCGTAGGTAGGAGCGGATTGATTGTATGTGATGGACTGATTGATGTCTGCAGAAGAAGAGGCTAAAACGAGGACGAGCGAGATATATATTGATACCTAGGTATTGATATGGATTGGCAATTGGCAACTCCTAATCTAATCCAGCTCGACAACGCCTGCCGTCCATTGACAACGAATCGTCGATGTTCTGCACCAAACGCGGCACCGGCGATGGGAAAGAGCCCCGCCAAATGCAGGCTGCTCGTGCCATCGGCAAGCATGAGCTCACTTTGGACGCGCCTCTGTCATGATAGTGATGTAATGACCACTCTCAGGCCATTTACGCCTTGGCCCACTCCCTGCGCTAATGCACCCGTTAGAGCTATCAGGCGCTAGAGCCGGGGCCTGTTGATTGCTGGATTGCCCTAGACCGGCGCAAAGATAGCCTGGAGGCCCTGTCTGCACCTCCAAAATATCCTCCGTCGGCAGGCCATCAAGGCTCAGCGGACAATTACCACCATATCCAAGCCCTGTGCTCCGATCTAGATTCCATCGGACGCTGCTCGGCACCACGCCCGGTCAATTACCAGCCCGTCGCCCCGTTGTTTTTGGGCCGCATCACGGTATCGACCGGGCCCAGGAACCAGCCAGTCCATGCATGCTCGTACGAAGCCGCAGGTTGACGAGTCTGATTGCGAAATTTGATAGTGGAATTGATAAGTCGATAGGTTGAGGAGCGAGTATGAGCAAAGATTTTCCCTTTTCCTCTCGTGGCATGCTCGCAGGCTCTCGCCACCATGCGCACACAAGTCATGATACCTCGTACCACGGCCCGGCCTGACAATCTCTGTCTATTGCCCCTATTCCCAACTCCCAACGCTCCCCGAAAAAAAAACGACCGTCCATCTATGGCTGTCAATACATCAGCCCCCTAACAATCGTACACTGTGCATGCATTCCCCCCTTTTTTCCCAAAAGAATTCACCTCCTCCTTCATATCGTACACATTCTCCCATTCCATTGACAAAGGCGGGTGGCAATTCAGTCGCATCGCCCATCCTTCCACCCGGTCCTCCAGCGCTCATCCCAACGCGAACAGTCAAACTCGGGCTTCCCCAGCTTCCTGTTGACGTCGTTGTGAGCGCGGCAGAGCCACTGCGAAAACTCGTCCCGGCTGTTCACCTGCGGCTTCTGCCGAGCCATGTAGCCCTGGAAATCCTCGGCGCACACCCAGCACGGGTACAGCTTGGAGAAGAGCCCGACGAAGCCCAGCAGGTCCGACTTCTGCGACTGCGAGGGCGTCTCTGGGTACGACGCCGCGATGGAGTGGAGGAGCGTCCAGGTGCTCCGGCCAAGGGTCTCGACGTCGGCGGGCAGTCGGCCGGAGGGCCCGAGGCGACGGCTGTTGCTGTTGTAGATACTGCTCTGCTGCCGGTGCCGACGTCTTTTTTCGTCTGCGCGGCCCAGGAAGCAAATGATGTGCAGCTTCGACATCTTTTTGATAGACGGGGCACTGTTACCATACTTGATCCAATATATCCAATGCCAAGACAGGCACAAGCGTAGACACAAGTGCATGCGTATGCGAGGAAGAGGCAGATACTTACGGCTTGCCATCCTTGCCCAGCACCACTCCCTTGGGGAACTTCTTGGGCTGCTGGTCGGCGGCAACAGACTCGGAAGCACCCGAGAGCCCCGGAACAGACGCAACTGCGTCTCGAAACGATGCTTCCTCGGCCATCCTTTTTCTCTTTTTCTTCTTCTTCTTCTTTTCTCGGTAGGAAAACGTCCCAGTAGTGCTCGTAAACCAACACTCGCAATCACTCACTCGCTCGCCCCAATCGCATTCGGAGTGGCGGCCAAACTATCAACAAGGATGAAATGATGGAGAGGAAAAGATATATAAAGATGGAATAGTCTCAAGATCGATTCATAGAGTATCTTGCACGTAATTTGTCAGCCCCCCGGGAACCGCCTCTAACCCGTCCGTCCGGTCTTTTTTTTCTTATCGATAAAGCTGCGGGTAGCCCCTCCGCCCCCTCCAAGCCATCGTCATCCACTCTTTTACGAGTACACTAAGTTCATAGTACGGTCGACCGACTAGACTAGCTCGTCAGATGTAAGCAACATCGCAGCTCAACATCGTGACCGTACAGCTTCAATTGTATCCTCCCGTATGTAGAGCATTGATATTTAACCTCAACCCCATGCACCAAATACCCCTCGGCAACTTCCATCCTGTGCCAGTCCAGTCCAGCCTCCATCATGTCATCCTCCAATTCCGCGCCTCAAGACCAGCCGATCCCGGTCCTCCTCCTCAAGACAAAATCCAGCCCATCCGACGCATACAAAGACCTCTTCTCGGTCCCTTCTCACAACCCCCTCTTCGAACCAACCTTTGTCCCCGTCCTACAACACAAATTCGAAGAACAGGGAGTAGACAGACTCCGAAACTTGCTCCGCCAGAAGCGCATCGGGAGCAGCCCGGACTGCGAATTCGGCGGGCTGATATTCACTTCCCAGAGGGCAGTCGAGGCATTTGCGCATGTAGTACGAGAAGACGAAGCATCAAAGGGTGTGTACCCCTGCAGTTATCCAATTGAACCGTATACCCAAGCTAACATGGCTCGTTACAGATGATCCCGCATGGCCTCACCTACAGCACATCCCCATCTACAGCGTCGGCCCGGCCACCACCCGCGCCCTATCCGCCGTCTCCCAACAACCCCCCCCTCCAAATCTTCGGCAGCCACACGGGCAACGGCGACGCCCTCGCGCAGTTCATCCTCGACAACTACGCCGAGTGGCACCGCAACGACCATCCCCATCCCCCGACGACTGCCCCCCCTGCTCTTCCTCGTCGGCGAGCAGCGCAGAGACATCATCCCCCGCACCCTCATGGACCCGTCTCTCCCCGAAGACCGCAGGATCCCCGTCGTCGAAGAGGTCGTCTACGGCACGGGCGAGATGCCGTCGTTCCCGGACGACTTCGCCGCCGTGCTGAGCAAGACGCAGCGCAGCCCCTCGCGCTGGGTCGTCGTCTTCTCGCCGACGGGCTGTGATAGCATGCTTCGTGGCCTCGACGTGCTGGACCCCTCAACGGGCAGGTTTTCGGGGCGGCGCGACGACGGGACGTTTGTCGCTACGATTGGGCCCACGACGAGAACTCACCTTGTCAAGAATTTTGATTTTGAACCGGATGTTTGTGCCGAAACGCCGACGCCAGAGGGAATCCTAGAGGGGATAGTGGCTTTTCGGAAGAAGAGACTAGAGGGGACTGCATAGTAGCAAATGGGAATGGATTAAGAAATTAAGCAAGAGGAGGAATTAGAACCTGTAGAGCTAATGCTGGCCATGAGCGTTTTGGCAAGCCACTGTAACACACTGTAAGAGTAGGTACAAAGTCAAACAAGGACGGAATAAAGATGGAGGGAGACGGCGCTCATTCAATTGGCTTTCTGGGGTATCATAGTATAAAGCGTCTGTCTGTATGTCTGTCTGTCTAGGCATCAACCTTTCCGAAGGGAGTGTCTGCTTCCTCTCTTC
The DNA here is from genome assembly GCA_001721665.1 of Trichoderma pleuroti. Classification (NCBI taxonomy): domain Eukaryota; kingdom Fungi; phylum Ascomycota; class Sordariomycetes; order Hypocreales; family Hypocreaceae; genus Trichoderma; species Trichoderma pleuroti. The sequence continues at coordinate 18,270 of MDJU01000421.1, forward strand.
CTCTTCCTTCTCTTCCCTTTTGTTTCTTTTTATTATCCACTCCCCATCTCGCCCAAGATTCCGTCCGACACGTCTTCTTGCACCTCTTGTACAGTATCATTATGCATCACATGATGCGAACCATGTTCGACAGACACTCGCTCACGCCGGTTACACCCGTCTCCACCAGGCAACGGAGTGAAGAATGGGATTCCAGTAAATAATGTACCAAAGCAGGCCACCCATCCCATGGTCACAGGCAAATCAAGGTAGTTTTTGAGCAAAAGGCACGCCACAACCCCATCACGCCCCAATCACCCACAGCTCAACGCCGATGACGCTAAACTTGGGCCCCGCGTCGCTCAGCGGCTCGTTGCCAAACGTCTCGCAGGTCGCGCTGTGGCCCACGTCGAGCGAGTCGTCCAGCCACAGGCCGTAGTGGCCGCCGCCCGACCCCACGCTCAGGAAGCCCGTCTCGCAGTTGATGTAGAAGTCGTTGAGGCCGCTGTAGGGAAACGCCTTGAAGCGGATCCCGGGCGTCGAGGCACCGGACCGCGACGGGGGGGCGAGCGTCGTGCTGCGCGTCAGATGGGTCGTGTCTGCGGATGGCGGCAGCGGGAGAGACGTCAGCGTCGAGGCTCGCCACAGGAAGCACTCGCCGTTGCCAAAGTAGGACGGGGCGGGATGAGGATACTCGGAGAGGTAGGCACCAAACGTCTGCGTCGAGTCAAGTCAGCACGAACCCTCTCTCTCTCTCTCTCTCTCTCTCTCTCTCCCTCTCTCCCTCTATACATATATATCCCGAATCCAGCTTCGTTTCGAGCTTCCACAAGACAGACCGCAAAACAAAAACAAGACAAGACAAAAACTTACCCCGCCCTCTTGATCCTTGACAACCAGCACAAAGCCCACCCTCATGCCCTCGTACTGGCGGCACCGCTGATACAGCGTCGCCAGGCTGGTGCCGTTCTGCTCCAGGCTGTACACCAGGCGCCAGTCCTCGGTGATGCGCAGCCGCTCCGGCACCATGGTGCGAATCTCCTCGGCCACCACCGTCGTCAGCAGCCTCGACCCGGCCGGCGTGTTGTCCTTGTACCCGTGCAGCACGACCGGGTCCAGCGGCGGCGGCCGAAAGGGGCTCAGCGTGCGCAGCGACGGCGTGTAGACATCGTTGATGCCGTCCTTGAAATGGTGGTGGCCGTGGCCGTGGTTGTGGCCCTCGGCGTCGTCGTCAAACTCGCTGCCCACGCGGGTGTCCTCCGTCGAGAAGCGCCGCATCAGGCCCGTCCACATTGCTGCCCAGCTTCTTCTCTTTTGCCTTTTGGCCTCTGGAGCGAGGTAAGCAGCCCCAGCTAGAGCTGATGGTATAAGCCAAAGGGTCAAAAAGTATCAATCAAGGTTGACCTTTGCGCTGCCCAGAAGTGTGTAGCAGGTTTGGTAATGCTGGCAGAAATGTTCAATTGCGGTATGGCGGTAAGCAGCCCACGAGCAGTTACGATGTATCCAAAGACGAGACCCGCCAGCCGAGCGATAGGAGCCGGACGGCCATGGAATAGGGCAAAAAGAAGCAGCCGATGACGAGCACGGACGAAGAGAAGAGAGAGAGAGAGAGAGAGAGAGAGAAACCAGGGCGTGATCGAAATCCAAGGTGCAAAAAGGCTGCTTGTACCTGCGCAAGGTAAGACACCAAGTACTAGACCGTAGTAATGCCTGCGTGGCCTACCTGGTATAGTAGGTACTAATGATGGGCATCGAGTGCTTGTCACAGGCAGCGTTTTAGCTGTTCGACAGGCCCCATGCCTGCTGCTGCTTTGCCTCTGCCCGGTGGGGTCGGGCCTGGGTCGAATCATCCATCCGATGCTGTCATTGGCTTGGCCCGAGACCAACAGGCCACTGCAGAAAACAGCCGTCCATGTCGATCGCGACACTCGCCCCGCACCTCGGCCGGGACCAGCCTTGTGATGCTAAATATACTCGCGCTGTAGATGGTATAAATAGTTTAATTCTGTACAGCCAATTTACCTACAAGGTGCTCTTCAGTGACTTTGCATATATAGTAGTCTAGAAACACTTCATATATCAACCGTGTGCGTGTATTCGTCGAGATGCGCAGGCTATGTAACGACTCCCCGCAAAAAATGACCAAAACTTGAGAATAAAAAAAAAGAAGCCATCCGAGGCCAGTGTATTTATTCGTTTCATATCGCGTCTCGCTCCTCCTTGCTTTGCTATCCGCTCGTCTTGGCCCGGCCAAGACTGATATCCATTCTTTGCCAATCTCATCTCATCTCATTGCTCTATGTCCTCCGCAAATACCTCCACTTTTGTTCACTTTGTTTATAAATTGCAATCTCCTCCAACAACGTGCTTCATCGAGCTCTGAAAAAAAAACATGGTCAAACTTTTACCGCATAATCTCTTGGTAAATCAGTTGCTTCAGCTGCTCCTTGCTCAGGGTATCTTTGTGCTTGTCGAAATCAAAGAACTCCTCCGGGATCGGAGGCGCGGTGGGCTCATCCTCAGGGTCGTGATATGGCTCAAGGTAGGGGTGCTTGAGGGCATCCTCCACCGTGATTCGCTTGACGGGGTTGAACGCCAGCAGCTTCTCCAAGAGGTCCAGTGCCAGGTCAGAAGTCTTGGGGAAGAGGGTGCGGAATGGCACCTTCTTCTTGAAGGGCAGCGAGCGGATGTATTCCCTTGCTCGTCGAGACTTGATGCCGTAGTAATCCTCCATGGTCGGCGTGCCGAGCACATCCAGGATCAGGGTCAGCTGGTGATGGTCTGTAAAGGGGTCTCATGTCAGCATTCATCCGCGTACAGAGTTTGGCATAAGTGCCAACTTACAGTCCTTTCCGGGGAACAGGGGCTTGCCGCTGAGCATCTCGGCCAGAATGCAGCCAACGGACCAGACGTCAATGGCCTTGGTGTACTCCTTGAAAGTCAACATGATCTCGGGGGCACGGTACCATCGCGTGGCGACGTATTCAGTCATGAAACCAGAGTTGTCCTCCTGGGAAGCAGCGGATCGGGCCAGACCGAAATCGCAGACCTTGAGATCACAGTTGGCATTCAGCAAGAGATTGGACGGCTTGAGATCTCGGTGCAAAACGTTGGCCGAGTGCATGGCCTTGAGCGCTCGCAGCGTCTGGTAGATGAAGTACTGGCAGTGGTCGTCGGAGAGGTCCTGGGTTCGAATGACTCTGTGCATATCCGTCTCCATGAGTTCCTGCGCGAGAGTTCCATGGTAAGCAAGTGTACCGACAAAGGGGCAAGAGTAAACTTGCGGAGCTCTGGGGAGACATACCTGGATAAGGTAGACCTCGTTGAAGCTGTCGTAGCTTCGAGGCTTCTGGATATCAAGGATAGAGATGATGTTTTCGTGGTTGAAGTAGCGCAGCAGCTTCATCTCTCGCAGAGTTCTCAGGCAGAACATGGAGTGGTCAAAGGGGGTAATCTTCTTGATGGCAACCTTTTGCCCGGACGGCTTGTGAATGGCAGAGCTGCCCCAATGCTGTTAGAATCCGGGCGTGCATAGCTACGCTACATACATCCAGACCGCAAGTCCGGATTAGCGGGAACTTACCAAACAACTCCGTAGGCTCCCTCGCCAACAACATCCTGAATGTCGTACTGCTCGCTGACGTTGAAGGAGATTTTGCGTGATGCCGACGCATTGTTGGGGGGGTTCGACCGAGACATGATGGTCGGGCTTGCGCTCTGCTCTGCGCGACTTGAAGCTGAGGTAGAGGTAGTTGGTTGTGGGCGGGCGACGGGGAATGGCCAAAGGTGGGTGTCCGAGCTCGAGAGCGTACAGAAACGAAACGCAACGCAACGCAGCACCAGGCGGGAAAGGGTAAACAAAGGCCTCTCTGTGCGATTATGCGTTGGAGATTCTCGTCGATGCCCGCAGGCTAATATGCGGATAAGCCAACTAAACGACAACTCCACTCAGCGAACTAGAACAGGGTCAGTCTGAGGCTCTTGTCGTGGCAGACGGAGGGGAGGGGAATCGCAGCTGTACGAACACAAGGTGGGAAAAGGAACGGGCGCGAAGATGCACAACGGGCTGCCAACGCTTTATCTTGGGGGCCGAAGAAGGAGGAGTTGGAGAGACGAGGCGAGACGGAAAGAAATGCGCTCAGCCTCGGAATAAGGATAATGGATGAAGTAAGAATACGAGAAGAGTCGACAAAGGCAAGACAAAAGACAAAGACAAGACGGACGGGCTTCTGGCAAATGATATGGAAGTCTCGGTGTGTTGATGAGAAGCACGAGTCGCTGGGCTGCGGGGTCGAAGGTGCGTGCTGGCTCAAGTGGGGTGGCCCAAGGCCGGGCTTTGTATCTCTGCGCTCAGCTGAGGAGCGTGCGTTAGCGAGTGCTCTGTACGGAGTACGAGCAATCAATAATTCAGGAGCGCCAGCGGGGGCGGGCTAGGAAGGGCCAGCAGAGCAGGGGGCTACCAAGCACCTATGCTATAGGTACTAAGGTATTACTGTACTCCGTACGCTGCCTGTACTCGGTGGCTTCGATGCTGATGGGACACGGAGCAGAGATGCATGGAATACAAGAGCCGCCTGGAGTTACAGGTTCGTTGCCGTACGGGTTCAGGCCGCGCGCGGATCCGCTGGTGGCCCCCCCCCTTGCAACTGTCCTGTGACAACCTGCCGATCCTGGGCAGGCCAGATCGAAACAGCGCTCGTCGTCTTGTCCGTATCGCATCGAGTCCCGGGTTTTGAAAGGCTCGAAACAGCAATGCCCTTTGCCTGAAGAAGGGGGGCGCTGACCAAATGGGAGGAGGCGGGAGACGGTGGACGGGCGACGGGGAAATGGCATGCATGTAGATACAGTACGGCTTGTCAAAAACGCCGGCATACGGCTAATGCAACAGGTTCCTTTGTGTTTTTTGTTGAAACAAAGGACCTCAACTGGGAGTGAACAAAACAAAGGGCTACCAGGGTATGTCTGTTTTCTAGAACGGGAGCTGGTTTGGTTTGGGATCTCTAAAGATTTCCATCCTTTGACCGCAAAGGTACTCCGTACAGGTAGCTTGTACCCCAGTCTTCAAAGGCCGAGGTGCGCTCTGTTCTTATTACCAAAGTTCAGATGGGAACTACCTACGAATGAATAAAGCAAGACAGAAAGGAATCCTCTCATCATCCAATTGTGACAAAGGGGGGGGAAGTGATTGCACTGCAGTAAGCTCGCGCTGAATATGCACCCTCCTCGTCTTCATCACAGGCAACAAAAGAGACGGACAAGTTGGCCGTCTTACTTGTTTCTATGCCGATGGCATTGATCAATTCAGCAACCCGAACCCAATCCAATCCAATCCAATCCAATCCAGCACCCGGCACCACCTGAGCTAAAGCCCGCCAAGGCCATCCATAGCGCAGTCGAGGTCTCGGCAGGCCAGCGACAAGGGGGGCGTCTAAGGCATCTTACAGGCTCAGCCCGCCCTGTAGCCCTTTTGCGCCAGCGCGTTTGAAGTTCCCGAACACGGTCCAGGCGCTTCTCTTGCCTCTCTTCAACAGCCATCAATCTCAACCAACAAACTCCCGTCTCGATACTCGTCAAAACCACATTGAATCCAATCCAATCCATACGATGCATGCCCAATGAGTCATATGATCCCCCTCCTTCTACATCCATCATCCCCTTTTTCTTTCACCTCATGACTGCATCCATCATCACAAAAGCATGCAACTAACCCTCCTTTTTTCTTCCCTAAGCGCCTAACTCTCCATCCCCATTGGCCAGTCAAGCGTCCCCCTCGCCTGTTTCATCACACTCCCACCTGCGGCGTAAATCACAAATCCCCCCCCCCCCAATAAAGGGGGCCCCAACCTCAAACCACGACGTTAGAGGTTCTTCTCCGGCGTCGTTTCAGGAACTTGGCCCGTATTTTCTCATCCCGGCCCTTTTTTTCCTTGTTTACGGTTGCGAGTACGCTTCTTTGTTCGTCCTCGTCCTCCCTGTTCAGTTACCGAATATTATTACTTACAACAACAAAACACATGCACCCGGAGTGTAAAAGACGAGGCAAATCACGTAACAGTCCCCCAGTTACACCATCCCCAAATGTGACGCTCGAAAAAGGCCGCCTCTCCGTACCTTGGGTATTGGCTACCAATGTTTGAAGAATTATGGAGTAATCCCAACCCAATCAGATAAAACACGCCACTTCTGCCCCCGTCCCGCCAACGAAACAAAGTGCTCCGGTGCCCTTTTTAACAGCCGGCCGGCCAGCCTCTATCGCCGTCCGCCGCATTGGAACCGCAGGCAACGATGCCGAGATGCAAGACAGGAGTAGCATCTTGGCACTTGCAATGTAAACGGCAGGATAACGCCTAAAGAGGCTAGACGGCTGCCGAGGTGAAAAAGTAGACAAACACGCCTCGAAACAATGTACTCGGCCGCAAGACTCGGCCAAGTCTCCAAAAAACACATCTTCAATACTTCAAATCATGAGCGACCATTTGTTGAAATATTGTTCGTTTACCATGATAAAAAAAAAGACATAGTCCCATCTCCTCATACTCGCCCTCTTTTTTTTGTGCCAAAGGCCGGCCACCATGAGATTCCCCATCACTACCTAGTCTATACAATTATTATTGTGACACCACCGCTCACGTACAATCCTCAACATTCATTACTGCACAACCTAGATGAAATATCATGTTAGCCATTGCGTGTCGTCCATGGGGTTGTTTACTCATGAGGGTGCCAGTTGACGTACCTTTTCTCGAAGTGAACCAAGCCACTGTGCCGCGCTTACTCCCTGGTCTGCCCGGTCCTCGACGAGCAGCGTTTGCGCCCACAGCTTGAGAGATGGCTCGCCGTCCTCCCGAACAATGTACAGGTGCGGCACCGTGATGCTTCCCACGCCAAGTGCTCGGTGATCGCGGCTCTTCTGGATCACGGCTCTAATGCGCTCGTTGAAGTCGTTTTCGAGCTCGGGAACCCGTCCCTTGCCCACGTGGACCTGTGTGCGGTCCTCCACGCCAAACACGTCGGCGATGAGCTGAGGAACGGCATCGCGGCCCACCCACAAGAACTGCACCTGGCCGTCGTCAATCAGATAGAGGCCGTATGGCACCAGTCTCTCCGATGACAGGTTGTGTGCAGGGGGGAGGGCAATCTGCCCTGTGGCCTCATCCGGGACACCCGCATTGTCGGGCATGTCGTGCAGAGAGTAGAGCCTGGGGTAAATGTATCGGATCAAGAGCGGGATCGGAAGTGTGGACAAGAGGCACAAGGCGGCTGATCGAATGTCGGAAGGAATTTGTGCCGACTTTCGTAGGCCGACATTCTTTGTGAGGCCAAGGAAGAGGAGAGGAAGTCCTCGGAGGTTGGCAGGGAACTGCAGGCCGCCGCCCATGCTGCCGCCGGCGAGCTCCTTCTTGAAAGTCTGGAGAAGCTCGGTAACCTTGGCTGACAGGGCGTCTCGGGCCGCATCCAGGCCGCTGCTGAGCGCTCTCTCGACGGCCTTGTGGCTGAAGTAGGCTGTGATGGCCGACTGGTCCGCAGACGCGTACAGGTCGGACAGGTTCGTCGTTGTCGGCAGGGCCAGAGTCAAGACCCTAATGCGGCGCTCTCCATTGCACGTGGTGTGTAGTACGGCCGCCTGGAGGCATACCACGTTCTTAGTAAGGCTCTCGTCAATGGCAACTTCAACAACGTAGCACTGGTCGCGGGGGAAGGCCGGGAATGCGCAGAGATCTGAGCTGCGGTTAAAGAAGTTTCCGTAAAAGGCATTCATGCGCAGACCGGTGGTCGCGCGAACTCGGAGGACGGCCTCCAACCCAATCTCGGACGACAGGTAGTCGCTAAACTCGGAGGCGAACTTGAGTGCGTCTTCCGGTCGCGAGGCGTGCCAGCCAGGATAGAACCAAGTCTGTCCACCCGTATATCTCGGCAAGTTGCTCAATGAGGCCACGTCCTGGTACTGGGATGAGAACAAAAACATGTCAATGGAAACCTGGTTCTTGGAGCACTCGACGGCAAAGCTCTTATAGAAGCTGTTCGAAGTCTGCAGGAGGCTGCTCTCCTTGGAGGTTCCCAGGAGCTTCTTGTCTTCCCTCATGTCCAGCTTTCCGACGCCGGTGTTGGGAAGCGAGGCTGTGAGGACAACAATCTTGCCGCCAAGCGCGGAGATGAGCTTGTGTCCCGCACGCAGGGCGGAGCCCATGCACGAACCGTTGCTCTGGTTGTTCTGGAACATGTCCGGCAGCTTCTGGAGGAACTTTTCGATGCTCTGGCGGCTCTCGGTCAAGGGAACCAGGAGGTCGTGGGGCACCGGCAAAAAGGGCTCGTCAAGGTCGCTGACCACGAGCATGCTGGTCTCGCCATTCTCTTCCGAGTCCTTGGGGATGGAGAAGTAGTGAAGGCTAGAGTCGATGGCGAGGAAACCAAGGCGAGTTCGGCGATCCGCGTTGGGTATCCTGTTCAAGCTGTCCAGGATGGTCCTGGCACTTGTGGCCAAGAGGCCGTTGGAAACAGCCGCATAGCTGACGTCAAAGAGGAAGAGGTACACCAGGGGCTGGGGTGGTCGGACCATGTACTCCTGGGGGGCGACAAACTCGACGACGGCGTGGTTGAGCTCGTGGCGTCGCCACCTGTCGGCAGCCTGCTGGGCCGCAGCATCCCAATCAAAGGCCTGGGGCACGTCGTTGCTCAGGTTGCACATGTTACACCTCCAGCGGTGGCCGTGGTCCAAAAAGGTGACAAATGGGTTGATATACGTCCTACATCTTCGGCAACGTGAAATGACCTGATCTTGGACCACGGGGATGGGATCCTCGTCGTCGTGAAGAGCTCCGTACGGCTGGATGATGAGAGCAAACGGCAGCTTGGACTTTTTGAGCAACGAGTTGGATGTGGGGACGGCATTGATGGTGGAGCGAATGTATCGCGAAGAGCAGTTGGAATCCGGCGAGGCAGTCACGCTGGTCTATAAAGAAACGCAGCTCAGATTAGCACACGTCATGGGCGCATGGCATGTCGGGACGGGATGTCAAATCTTACATTGGGCGGGAGAATGATGGGAGGAGGGGGCAGATCCAGCTCCGTGACGTTGAAGGGCTGGGTCAAGAGGTCCGTAGGATACAGCTGGTTGAGAGCAGCGGGCCTGTTGGCTTGGGCCATCTGCGGGGGCTGAGGCTGGCTTCCCATCTGCATCCCAGCCATGCCCTGGGTGATGCCGGCGATGCCAGCGGCAGGACCCTGGCCACCCGGCGGTTGGTATCCCTGATCCGGAGCCTGGTAGCCGCCATATGCGGGCTGCGATGCGGGCACGGGTTGCTGTGCGCCATAGCCGGCTTGGGGATACTGGTATCCAGGCGCCGCGGGTCCGCCAGCGGCAGGTTGAGGCTCGCCCTGCGGATAGGCGCCGTAGGGAGCAGCACCGCCTTGGACCGGCGGCACGCCGTACTGCTGTCCGACTGGTAGCTGGCCGCCAGCCAAAGCATTGGCTCCTGTGCCGACCTCGAAAGCTTGCGCCGCATATCCTCGCTTCTTCTTCTTGCCCGCAGCGGCCTCGTGGGCGTGGGGTGCGGCCTGGCCATCGTATGGCTGTTCCTGGGCTTGCTGGTCAAGCGGCTGGCCGTAGCCATCGCTGGGAGGTGCCGACATGATGAGACTGAGTAGAACGAGGGCGTCGCTCTGTGCGCGTCCAGAGGCGAGGGATGGGAGATGATGGATCGAAAACGTGCCCGAGCTAGACACCAGGGGCGCGTTCTGCACAGACAAGTGGCTGGGAAGCCTGGGCCCCAGCGAAGTCGCCATCGTCAACGTCCGTCCCGACGGCTATGTTGGCTGCGTCGGCCGAT
>MDJU01000422.1:0-28023 GCA_001721665.1 Trichoderma pleuroti
ATCTAAGAAAGTAGTAGATTAAAATATAATTATTAATAAAGATATTATTATTAAGGGGAAGTATTATAATTTTTAACTTTATAATCTTTAACTTAGTCTTATATAAAGTTTTTAAGTATATAATATTCTATAGCACTATACTATAATTTAATATAAATTAATAGAATTAGTAGTATATATATATTAATTTTAATATAGGCATAAACCTTTACTATTTAAATAGGAAAAAACTACTGTTTAAATAAAAGGACTTATTATAAAAGGCCTTTATTAACTAATATTTTAATATAGGCTGTAAAGTAAATTTTTAGTAATAGTATAAAAAAAGACTTTTTAATTTTAAAGATTATAATAGACTATAACTTTTATATAAATAAAATTAATATTAGTAATTAACTTTAAAGTAGCTTAAAGTATAATTATTAAATTTATAAAGGAGGTTAATAAGTAATAGTATAAACCTTCTTCCTTAAAGTTATATTAGTTAATAATTATTTTCTTTAGTAATATAAATTACCTTCTTAGGAGTAGTATAATAACTAAATTAACTAGCGAATATACTTAATTAGTAATATTTTTTAAATATATAGGAAAAAAAGGACTATAAAGTAAAGATTTTACGCTAGTAATATAAATATATTAATTTTACTATATAATTACGTTAAACAAAAGAAATAAGGAACTTACTTAGGCTGCAAAGGCCTCCGGCTCGGGGAAATAAAGTTAAAAAGTTAGGTTTTATAAGAAATCAGCGGGAATAATATATAAGGGGTTATAACTTTTCATAGGTGTAATAAATGCAATATACCTATTTATATACAGAAGAATTACTAGGACTTATATTATACGCTAATTTACTAGGTAATTAATATATCTTTTATTTTCTATCGTCTAATTAGGTTAAATCTTATTATTGTGGGGGTGGGTATAAAAAAATCTGCTTTACGACCTTCAAAGAGATAGCTATCATATCTTATCTTATAGATTATAGGCTCATAATATCTACCTACCCTAATGTCATAGTTTGCAGCGAAGGCCATCAGGGCTATAATACTGCGAGCCACGATTTCATTAATTCCCAATCCTTATCGTTACCCTTATACCATTTATTTTTACTTAAAGACAACATTTGCTATCAAAGAGATTTCAGTACAACGATTTGGCTATAGAGACATGTCACTCTCAGAAAGAATTAAACAGTGAACATCCTACCTCCATCTCTTTAATATTTAGTACTTGGTCGTCGGTCTCGCCTTTGACCCCTACGTCTGCTATCATGCCAGACTATTTAATCCATTTCGGCAAGATGCTATTGACTAAATGATTCGCATTTGAACCTGATTATTTGATTAGTAGACGAGATAATATTTCTACTGATAGAGAACCACTGGTTAATTACCGAATCGTGTCATAAACTGGAACGAGATGGAATAATTCTCGGTGGGGCAAACCACCCGCCTTTCCACGAACGGCTACAAAATCCGGTTTCTATGGCTAGCCCGGAGCACAGTTTAAGCACCCTGTGACTGCCACCCATTTACATCGCTCTGGCTGCAATGCGTTGACCATTCACTCTATTATTTGCTAAGCTGTGTATGAGTTGTATATCGTGTGCTTCAAAATCGATTATTAATCTTGGATGCTGCTATGATCCAAAGTGCAATGGTAGTAAATGGTTTTTGGCATATAAAAGATCGATCATCTCCCAATCGAAATGAGCCAATTTTAACCATTACATGGATTTCGTCAATTTGCCAATCTACGGATTTATTCATTGTCTCAAATTTTGACTGCAAGTCATTCGGGCCTCAAGAAAGTCATGGAGAAAAAAATTGTCACAGTTGTTGGCGCTACAGGCATTCAAGGTGGTTCTGTTATTGATGTGCTTCTTAGAGATGAGAAATATCATATTCGCGCTGTCACACGAAACTGCCAGAGTCAGTCGGCTAAGGATCTTACTGCTAAAGGCGTTGAACTTTTTCAAGCGGCCACCGATGATGTTTCATCTCTGACGGAGGCTTTCCAAGGCTCATCGATCATATTTGGTGTGACGGATTTCTTTGGCTTATTTGCAAAGGAAGGGCCTTTGAAAGCTATGGAAATCGAGTCTTCTCAAGCCATCAATTTGGCAAAAGCTGCTGCTGCAACGCCATCACTTGAGCACTACATATGGTCAACAACTTTACCTGATGCAAAAACCCAGAGCTCAGGAAAGTTCTTCGTCCCCCATTTTGAGAGCAAGAACATCTCCGACCGGTATATTCAATCACAACCGGAATTATTCGCAAAGACTACGTTTGTTATCGTAGGCTACTATGCCGCAAACTTCTACTGGCAAACTCATGCCCCAATCGTTATTCCATCAGCTGGCAAACACGTGCAGCTCAATGGATACCCAGCAGACACACCTCTTCCACCTATCGGTGATGCTAAGAATAACGTCGGAATATTTATCAAGGTGATAATCGATCAAGCCAACAAAACACTGCCTGGGAAACACGTGCTAGCCCACACGGAAAATATAACATGTGGAGAAATGCTGGAGTTATGGGCGGAAGCTCAAGGAAAGGCAGCCGAGTACATTGAGCTTCGGCCAGAAGAATTCAATAAAATATGGCCGGGTTGGGCCGAGGAGATAGGAGTCATGATGCAATTCTTTCGGTGGGCCAAGACCACCAGATCACAAAATGAAGGGTTGTTAACACGAAATGACTTAGGGATTTTTGAAGGTCTAATTGGAACTAAAGAGGCATTCTCTAGAATGGAATTTTAGTAATATTTCATCATACTAAACTTACATGTCATGCTATTAGAGTTTGCTGTCAAGCTTATTTCTAATTATTACCTTTTTGGACTTAATTCATCTATATTAAATATATAATTCCAGAGAGTCTTCTTATTTTTACAGTAGTATATTCCTATTTTCATAATAATACTCCACAACACACATTAAAATTACCCCTTAAATTATAATTACTATACCTTTATACTAAAATATAATATAATACACTAAAAAATAATATCTTTATATAAAATTATACTTAATATAACTATTAACTATTAATTCCTTTTAGAAATATAATTTTAATACCCTTTAATACTTTCTAATGCCTTAAATTAATTATATAATGCCTTATATATTAGTAAGCTTATTAATATTATTATTACTTAGCTAGGTAGCTGGGATAACCTTAATATAATCCTTAGCCTTATCCTTAGCCTTATCCTTATTTTCTTTAGCCTTCTTAATAATAGCAGTAATTACTATAAGCTATATTATAAATACCCTCCTTTCTCCTTACAGCCGGCTATTTATAATTTTTTATAATAAAGTTCCCTAGCTGCAGCTGCAGCTGTAGCCCTATAATAACCTCTATAAGCCTATAACTTTAAATTATAATAAATTACAGCACGCGCTTAAATTTATACACTACTTAAGGTAATATAATTATAAAGTCTGCCTAGGCTGCCATCGCTATGTTAATCTTAATAATTACGGCTGCAGAGCCTTATCCTTATCGTCATCGGCTATTAATACTAACGGCATAAGGCTGAAAAAACGCAAAGTCAGAGCCTTATATTATATTTTTTCGCTAAGTATATAATACACTAGGGCGTTATACTATAATTTAGTATAGCTTACTAAAAATAGTGGTATAGGTATATTAATTTTAGTACAGGCATAGGCCACTACTATAAAAATAGGAATATACTATTGTAAAAATAGGAAGACTTATTCTAGATTTAAGCTTTCTGCAACGTGACTTTACAATTTTACACTATCTAATAGCCACAAGAGACTTTGACGATTGTATGCATATTCAATTAATGTTTTTCCGTAGCACTATCGACAACGCGAGTCGATCCATGTTCTCCATCTGGAAATGTATTACGTTTAAAGAGTAGGAAGAAAACATGAAATGCCCAGTGTTGGTGGACCTGGGCAAATATAAGCACTAGTACCTACTTCAATAGGAGAAGTGGTTACTTCACTTTTGCTGGTATGGTCAGTTCAACATCCAGTCAATAGAGATGCATGCGGTTACTAAGCAGACAAGAGTGGGGGGCCAGCCCAGTCTTGTCTAGACTGAGTAACTCCGTAAAAGGAGGGGAAATCTTCAGATTTGAATCAAGCCGCACTGCAACAACCAGGAGATAATATGACGATGCTTTTTTAGACGGAGCGGGACATCTATCCATTCGAATTCAGGCTTGAGAGAAAGGCTCTTCAAGCACACAGCCGGACATTTGACAACAAAGAGATAGTTTCATAGGCTCTCAGCTCATTCGAGCTGGAGTAGGGGGACACAATGTTGCCACCACATTCTCTTCTCCCAACTAGGATGCTTCTGCGGTCGCTATTGGTAGCTGGGATCACTAGCCACCCGATGCTTCTCGCTCCAGGATTAGCGACGTTGAAATTCCTGTCCAAGCCTCGAGGCCCTTTGTTTAACGTTGAAAGAAACCCACTGCTACATAGCGTCGTGAAAAATGTCCTCTACAATCACTTTTGCGCTGGGGAAAATGCAAGCGAAGTTAGGGCTACGATACAAAACATTAATAAAATGGGATTCCGCGGAGTTATTCTTACTTACGCAAAAGAAGGCCCTGGGAAATCCGAAGAGAAAGACCAAGTCGATCCCAAATCACAACAAGTTGACCCTGAGATTGAAGCATGGCACCAAGGTGTTTTGCAAACAGTCCAAATGATTGGCGATGGAGATTTTTTAGCATTAAAGTAAGGCATATCTGTTTTCGTTTTTAACACTCACTGTGCCGATTTAGACAACTGACGCGAGGATAGGTTGACTGGGGCTGGTGCGGCAGTGACGACGGCCCTTTCTCTTGGTAAACCTCTTCCCACCCAGATGGAGAGTGCATTGGTAGATGTTTGCGTCGAGGCTATTCGCCGACATGTAAACATTTTCTTGGATGCAGAGCAGCACCATGTTCAGCCTGGAATTGATAAAGTCGCCCTCGACCTGATGCGCCGCTACAATCGGGGTGACGTAGCGGTGGTATTCAACACCTATCAGGCCTATCTGAAGTCGACATCAGTAACCCTTCTTGACCACTTGCACTGCGCGAAACAGGAAGATTTCATAATTGGTATAAAGCTGGTTCGTGGCGCATATATGAGCACAGAGCCTCGCCATCTTATCCACGATACCAAGGCAGAGACAGATGCTTCATATGATCTCATTGCAAAAAGTCTCATCCAAGGCCAATCGGCTGCCTGGAAGCAAGATGAATTTTTCACTTCTCCGAGACTACAGCTATTCTTGGCAACTCATAATCGCACCAGCACGCTGAAGGCTCAGGAGCTGCAACAGTCTCGCACAAACGCCGGACTGCCGCGCATCCAGGTTCAATACGGCCAGCTACTGGGGATGGCAGATGAAGTAAGCTTTACACTACTTCAGCGAAACAAACAGAATATCCCAAGCCAAGAGTTCGTAACTAGTGAGGTGTACAAATGCCTTACTTGGGGGACAATTGGCGACTGTATTTTTTATCTTCTACGGCGTGCCAACGAGAACAAAGATGCTGTGTCAAGAACATTGGCCGAATATCACGCTCTGAGAAAAGAAGTGATTAGAAGAATGAGGAGCGTGTTCCCATTTTAAGACTTTAGTCCTTTGACTACCAGTTCAAAATGTATACTCTTGGTAACACAGATGGTCTAATATAGCTCGGATTAAAGATCACCATAAGATCTAATAGTCATGACTCTATTTCATGACGTGCATTAACTGAACTACACGCCTCACTATATCTCAGCAACAGTGCTGTGTTGGCCCAAGTTCCTCATTGTGGCTGGGGGTCTTTCTGTCTGCGCCTTGCTTCATAAGACTTCCACCAAGTTGCCGAGTTTGCCCATAATGCTGCAAAGATCACACATTGTAATTAGCATAACTCAAATGATGGGATCCGTTTGAAGGTTAATGTGGAAGGGTGGATTTTGGATTAAGCTCAGGGAGAAGATAATTTACCCATAGCGAATAGAGTCAATGCCTCTATTGATCCACGTATTAGTAAAAATGACTCCCTCTTAAAAAAAAGGTATTGTGAGAAACTTACCTGCGTCCAAATGACCTTGTGGAGTGTTGGTATTCGGGTCTAACCCATCAGTCCCTTTAGCGACGTTATAGAGACATTCGATGCTTCCAGATGTGATGACGGGCTCTCCACTTGCCAGACATTCGATATCCTCTGTTTCATCCAACTACATTAGCATAGACCTGAGATAACAAGATAATTTCCCGCTTACGCTGTTGGATGCCTTTGGGTGTAAAGGCCTCTGTGTGCGATAGCTCATGAATCAAGGTTGTGACCAGGAATTGCCCCAGCCAACCTAGATCAGATTTCTGATAAATCAGTTTATCCAATGCCGCTTTCTGATACTCATTAGGTTGCGAATTTGTCGGGATATGGAGCCGCCGAAATTCAAGGCCATCCATTACCGAGTTCGATTCGGCGGTTATCCATTGATCAGACCGCGCCGGGCAAAGTGTCAAGGTTTCGTCGAGATTTTCGGGTGATGGGTTCTCTACGTAGGCGTATACGTCCGAAGTCGGAATAATGAGCGACCCTATGTTGCGGTGAGTTTGTCCACGGAATTCTTCGCAGATCTCTGTTACTCCAACCCATATGTAGCCTGTGCGAGCAGAATGCGATCCTACAGCCCGTGACACGAAATACATTCCGTTGTAGGCTTTTTTTTTAATTATTAGCATTAGTATACTCTCTTTTCTGTATCTCCATAACTCACGGTTTGTAGCTTGTGGATAGTCTGCCCAAGTCAGTAAAAAGAGGAAACGGCATGATTGGGAAGAAAATTGGGGGCTCATCGAACCGTCGATAAAGCGTGTGCCACGGTCATTGTATTCGAACATGTATTGTGTTTCGTCACAATACATTTGTAATTTTGGATGATCAGCAATGTGGCCACCAAGTAAATATTGCTGAATAGTGTACTTCATGGTGAACAACATGGCTGCATAAGGCGAAAACACATTAGCTTCCACCCTAGTCGCGTTTTCCATCAAGGTATACTTACTACGCGTGTGTAACATTGCATCCATGTTTCCCCTGTTCCACTCCTGATTGTTGGGAAAGTACAGTCTTCTAATGAAAAAGCTGTACGTGGAAAACACATTGTCTTCGTCAAAGGTGCGGCCCTGTTTCGCGGCCTTCTCGGGACGAAGTAGACCCGATCCGTCGCCGTCAAATAGCGGAATGAGTAAATCCATCATTTCAAATGCATTTCCTAGCTAAACTCGAGGTTAGTAATGCTTCCAATCACTAACAAGAACTGTGGTATCTCACAATGAGCAATGCGTCCTCGAAAGCCTGTTCAATGTAAGGAGCAATTCTCCCATTTTGACAGTTTTGGTAAAGCATCTTGTTTACTTTGTGGTCTAACTTTTGAAGAAGTAGTGAGCTTTGCAACTAGATGGTCAGTTGGTAGAGACGACGTGACGAGTATAAGGCCTAGAAGTGAAAATAGTTGAATAAGGGCAAGTGGTGACCACTTCATGGCTGTGAAAGAGATGAACATGACTGCCTCGAATTGTTTCAACTACGTTGATTTCTCAGGCATACCATAACAAGAAATATATGTAAATAGAGGTTGCGAATAGTCGCAATATGGGAAGCGGTGGAGAGACGTTGAAGATACATTCTAGCAACACGACAATGCAACCTAACCAACACCCTGTTCCCTTCGTAAAATTAGACCAAGAGATTTTCTTATGCAGGAACCAACAGATTCCCAATGGTGACATATCGCCGTAATACTAACACGCCTGAGCGTCAACAGAAAGTCGCCGGCAGTAGTAGTCCAACAACCAACTATTGTTTGTCAATTGATCGCCTGATTTCACAGGGCAAGGGGTACCAGGGGGGGGGGGGTTGATATAGTAGTAGAAGTAAATTGGGAACATGGAATAAAGAGACATATAGCCATATAGTCACCGCCTAATGCTTCAAACATCAACAGTTTGCGACTCTGGCGAAGACATTACACACCAACTCATACTGCCCAAACTATTATTACTTCACATTTGAGGTTAAATCTCATCCGCCGCCATTTCATTTCTCTTTTTCTCATGCAAGCATGCCTTGGATAAAGCCTTGGGCTATTGTATGCCTGCTTGCATGGGTTACAACATTAGTAGCAGCAAAAACGCGAGACCAACTTTTGTCGAATACATACGATGCAACAGATTTCCAATCTCAGTTTAATCGCTGCCCAATTTTATGTACGGGTAAGGCTCCCGAAAATTGGAGCGTTTACTCTTCTTTCGAACGCCTCTCGCAATGCAATCGTCCCATGCTTTTTGACCTAGCAATACATACGCCAATCAATGACCGGACAAAGTCGGTCGTAATTCGTGTGGACACATGCGGACATTCTTTTGTCCAAACCAAGGTCTCACTGCAATTTTCGCAGAATGTTGGCATATCCACGGCTATATCCAGCGATCATTTGGTGAAACTACTTGACCAAATGAAGGATTATTCGGGCAATACTATGGCAATCAATGGCTGCTTCAAAGACAATGATGTTATGCTCAGCTACTTTGATGAATTGGTAGTAGGCATTTACACTGGGAAGTCATTGGCCTCAGATACTATCCCATCCATGATTGATCATCTCTCTGATCGGTACAGCGGACTTAGCAATGCTACCGTTAGTATGCTAGCAGAGATTTGTGGCCAGGAAAACGACATGGATCATACAGCTGGTGTGGCAGTGGCATTGGAAACTGACATTGACTATGTTCAATCCGCGTTGCTGTCATGGAACCAGGGAGAGTGTGCCAGCAAGCCCACAGCAGCAGACGACCGGTCCACTTCCCAAGAGCTCATCATTCACCAAGTCCCTCTACCAGTCGCTGTTAGCTCAGAGGCCAAGGTATTTACAGGCATGATGTTCTCATCCAAAGGATTGGAAGGATTCGCCAACAACACTGTCGAGCGTCTGGATACTCAGGCAAATGCCAAATATTGCATCAAGCACCAAATTGCCCTTGGCGAGTCATGCGCTTCAATAGCAAAAGCGTGCAAGATCTCAGTCGCTGACTTTCTCAAGTACAACAACGTCAAGGGAGACGGAAACGACTGGTGTAGAAAGCTGCAAGTGGGGAAGAATGCATGCTGTTCTTCTGGCTCAAGCAAGCCACTCCCTGAAGAGAATGGTGACTGCTTTACATACACCATGAAGGCAGGTGACGACTGTCCAGTAATTGGTCTACCTTGGAATCTCACACCAGAGGATATAGAAGGCTTCAACAACAAGATAACCTGGGGTTGGAGGGGCTGCCCCAATCTGACCATTGGTCTCAAAATCTGTCTGAGCAAGGGCTCGCCACCGATGCCAGCACCCGTCAGCAATGCCGTGTGTGGCCCCCAGAAGCCCGGCACCGTCAGTCCAGGACCAGTTACAGATGCTTCTGCTCTGGCTAAGCTCAACCCATGCCCCCTCAACTCTTGTTGTAACATCTGGGGTCAATACGGAATCGATTCTCTCTTTTGCACAAAAGCAGACGGGCTGATGGGAAACCCTGGAACCGCACCGCCCGACTCGAATGGATGCATCTCAAACTGTGGCACTGACATTGTAAACAACGGCAAACCCCCCTTAGGGGGATTTCAACGGATTGGCTATTACGAAGCATTCAACTGGGAGCGTTCATGCTTGCACATGAGATCAGAGATGTCAAACACCCAACAGTACACTCATATGCACTGGGCGTTTGGAGACGTCAAAAGCGACATGTCGGTGTCTGTTGACGATTCATACGGTCAATGGGATGGGTTCATGAGGTTGAAAGGCATCAAAAAGATTGTTTCGTTTGGCGGCTGGGGGTTTTCCACCGGAGTCTCATCGTATGAAGTACTCCGCAAAGCTATGTTTCCCGAGAACCGAGATCGCTTCATTTCAAACATTGTTTCTTTTGCAAAAGAAGCAAACGTCGATGGTATAGACCTCGACTGGGAGTACCCTGGCGTGAGTAAGACCTCGCCATACGTTGTCTGGTGCTTCGACCTTTGTGTGCTAACATTCCGATCCAATATAGGCACCTGATATACCTGGAATTCCAGCGGGCCAACCAAGTGACGGTCGCAACTATCTCGATACACTTCGCGCATTGCGGAAAGCGCTGCCAGCCAAGTATTCTTTGTCCATTGCTGTTCCAGCCTCGTATTGGTACTTGAGGCCTTTTCCGATCCATGAAATGTCCCAAGTCGTAGATTATATCGTATACATGGCGTACGATCTTCACGGTAAGCAACGCCATCTCCTCGCGCAAAGATTTACTGCCACGGAAGATTAACTTGTGCGACAGGCCAATGGGATGTGGGAAATGAATGGGCTATGTTTGGATGCCTAGGGGGAAATTGCCTAAGAAGCCATATCAACCAGACAGAAGTCATGTTAGCACTTTCTATGAGTGAGTCAGCAGTCCGGCTCATTGATACCTGCAGAGAAAATAATGCAGCACTACTAATTATTCATCTTGGATTCAGTCACTAAAGCCGGCGTGAATGCAAACAAGGTCTTTGTGGGAGAATCTAGTTATGGAAGATCGTTTCGAATGGCCAAGACTGGCTGTACTGGACCGGATTGCACCTTTACTGGCGCAAACGGTCAATCTGATGCCGCCAAAGGAAGATGTACAAACGCCAGCGGGTACCTTTCTAATGCAGAGATTAACGAGATTATATCCAAGTCGTCAAAGTCAAAAAAGACATGGTTCGACAAGGATACTGCGTCGGATTATCTAGTGTATGATGGTAAGATTATCCGCACTTGAGGTTCCTCCAGGTACTACATTGCATGCTAACATCGATACAGACATTGAATGGGTGGCTTACATGTCTGATAAGACAAAAGAAATCCGCCGCGACAAATGGAAGCAGCTCAACTTTGGCGGATCAGTTGACTGGGCAGTTGATTTGCAAGAATTTAACGGGCCAGACACTATTGCATTACAACAACTCTTCTTGCATTCAAATTTTTGACGATATGATATGGGACTGGCTCAATCCATCCATAGAGGCGGTCATAGGATGCACCAATATTCTTCAGCCCTCACCTCTCCCGGTTGCAGTTACGCTTACGGCATATACGACAATTACGCTTCAATCTGGAACATCGTTTAGCACGACGGTAGTATCCGCACCGTTTTCCATCTCGGAAGTTAGCTATCAGCCGTTTACATTTAATAAGTCGGATATCATCTCGTTGAGTTCTGGACAAATATTCACGTACAATCCCACTCCCAGGATAACGCCAAATCCCGTTACGATTCCAATACCCGCTGGCTGGACGGTAACAGGAATAGGAAAGGCCACAAAAGAAGATTCGTCAAAGGGGCCTTCCTCGTCAATTATTGGACTTCCACAAGCAAGTAGCACCACCACTTCATCCCATGATGGAATCGGCTTCTTGCTGCCTATTACCTGGCTCCCAACGGTGAGCTACAAAATTCCGTCAGTGCTTACTCCTAAGCCACCAGCTCCGACGGTGTCAGGAAGCGGCGGATCAAAGGAAGAGTGAAAGAGTCAGGGAGGAAGGCAGCACGGTCATTCTCATGGACCACGCAACTAGGGTTACACAAAGGACTGTATTTATCTCTGACCTCTCTAGGAACAAAGGGTGGATGACCCCTTCTTATATCCTTTGTTCGATCTCTTCAGCCACCTAGCTGCCTAGTTGATAACTCAGACGCCCCTATCCGGGTTCAAAGAGGAGGGGCATATCCTTTGTGCCTCTGACAGACGGAGCTCCCGGATGATGACGAACACCCAGTAATCAATCCTCCTACTCCTCCTGGTGTTGTTGACTGTCAAAACGATTCATGCACCAAGGGCCAGGACTGCGAAAATGACGAGCCTGCACAACGTTACAAACGGGTAGAGACTGCACGGAATTCATCAGCAGTACCCAAGTGCAGACGAAGCCAACTACTAGCTGGTCAACCACTACTCGAACTCAATGCGAGGATTAGTCGATTGCGACGCTGCGGATATGACTATCACGACAACTATAAAATCATCAAGTGAAGAACCAGATCCAACCTATGTTGCAAAGGTCATCGGGTACGAAGGGATGAAGCTGCTGAGAGATGTAGATCTTTTCGCGTCCATCGGTACGGACGAAGACTGAGTTTTTTTCTTTGCTCGAGTCACCCACGACGACCTCTTCGGAGATTATCTCGACAACCGCAGAAGAGGCCACTCCAGAACCTACTCAAGCGGCGCCAGAAATCACATGTGGGATTGCGCTTTACCCACCAATCATGTGGCGATTGGATATAATTGACATGACAGGCAGTTTTTTTTTTTTTTTTTGGTTTTTGGACGATGAGGGTAAAAGTCTCAAGAAGGAGATCAAAGGCTGTGGTGCAGTAACCGGATGGGAGTGGTTCAAGAGAGCGGATAGCACACGCGAGTGCCGCTTCAACCTACCACTGCTTATGAAGAAAGGGTGCGTGGAGAGGGCGATAGCCTCCGCAGGTGGCCCGGACGTAGATTGTATGTTCGCTTTTGGCTAATGCTGAAATCCGCAATTGAAATCCCTATGTCTACCCCCGTGTCCGCAATGAAGTCCTTATTTTTGGTCTAGCTTACATAGGTGCCGCGCGGTTTGCAAACCAGTGACTGCAAAACTGAACAGTGCATACATGAGGAATATACAATCACCAATCTAGATGAGTTTAGCCTGGTGCGTATTTGCGGATTGTCTGGTTTGATAAGCGGAATTGCTGACCAGTTCTCGATTCCGTCTTTTGTTGCAAACCCCATGGGTACTTGGTGAATGTCAGCTAATATCTCACTTTACAACATATGATGTAGAAGAAACTTAGACACACATAACGGGGCCATGGAGCACAAAATGAATAGTAGTAGAGAACATCCTAACCCTTAATTGAACGATAGGAAGCATAAACTATGACGCCTTATCCAGCACGTCGTATCAAGTGGCTAGTTGTGTGCGGGGTATTTGCGTATTATAAAGCATCTCATAGATTGCGGGATTGCATCAAGATGCGCGTTGATCGCGCATTGGTAGCCTATATAAACGGCTACCCCTCTTATCTTCCTACCTGCGAGCTGCCCAAGACAGTGATTTCTGCCATTATTTCATACACCTAACCAGTTACTATATTTAACATTGCCAATATCATGGCTCCCACAATCAAGCTGTATACCAACCACGGCTGCCCTTGTGCGTATTTGACTAGGCAAAGCTACATTCATGAAACCACTAACACCAGTTTTACCACAGGGGCCCACCGTGCTCACATTGCTTTGGCAGAGCTGAAAATCCCATTTGAAGAGGAAATTATTGACTTGAGTGTGCCGCGTACGCCAGAGTACCTTGCAGTCAATCCTCGTGGCCTCGTTCCCAGCCTTTCCTACGATGGCCAGATTATTACAGAGTCTGCTATTGTCGCCCAGTTTCTAGCCGATGCCTATCCGTCCCACCTGGTCCCGAACGCTGGCACTCCCGAGGCGGCTCTTACTCGCGCCAGAATAAACTTCTTCATGGATACCTTTTTTACCAAGGCCAACTCTCTTTACCACAAAGCGCTTTTCGCCAAGACAGATGAAGAGGCCGAGGAGGCTGCAGCGGAGTTTGTGAAGCAGCTTGAGAAGGAGGTTGAGCCGCTGTTGAGTGATGCAGCCCCCTATTTTGGAGGAAGTAAGACATTGACATTAGCTGAGGTATGTTATCAAAAGAATAAAACAAAAGAGTCATTCAAAACAGACTGTACTAATCCTGAGGACAGGTCCTTACCGGATCTTTCATTCTGCGATTGCTCTCTCTACCGAAGAATGGCGTTGGGCCAGAGAGTTTGATCAAAGAACTGCCTACCAAGACGCCCAACTTTTATAAATGGGCAACTACAGTGATAGAGCACCCCAGTGTGAATGGAATATGGAATGAGGAAAAGGTTGTGGCTAACACCAAGGCCCGCCTTGCAAAGTTGAAGGCATGACTTTGACATTGTGAGATACGTGATCGCTAGAGTAGATGAGAACATGCGAATCATCAGCTAAGCTACTTTGGCCAATTGCTTCACACATTTGACGTGACTGTGGCAGTACGTGTGACTTCATGATCAGCAATGGGCGTTTGATCAGCAATGGGCGCTTGTATTTTTTAGATGGAAAACATTGGGATTCGCTACGTAGTACTGGGAGGTATTCTTCTCACGTACATTAAACCCTCTACTTGACCAATGTGAGTGCTCAACAAGAAATTATCCAGTCTGCTGTGTGTGGCTGGGTTCACGTATATTTAGAACTCGTTATTTTTCTTGCTCTAATACCGGACGATTTGCACGCTTTCTTTTTCGGTAACGTGCGTGTTATTGCCTACAGCCATGATATCCACAGCCTTGTTATGCGTACTGATGTATTTATGATGGATGTTGTTCGAGACAATGTAGTTGCTTTGGCTATTTATGTCATGCATTCATGATTCTCAAGATACGTAAACCTTTGCTGCATGAAAATCCTTGAATTCGTCGCCAAGTTCTCAACGCAACCAATCCGACTAAGCATCCTACCTTAGGCTGCCGGATCGCGCCGAGGTCGAGTTTCATTAGCTCAGAAGTACACCACATGTGCGATCTGAATCCCCGCATCGGGTAGCGCAAATGACAATGGAATGGCGTGCTTACCGCTCGGCTAGGGCAGAAAACTTCATCTTTTAACCGAAGACATTCACTTATTGAGAGAAGCGTTCTACTCATAAACGCCAGAAACACGTCTCACGATGACTCAAGTGACTCTTCCCGCGGCACTAGGCCCTCAAGACGATCTACAAACTGTTGTGGAAAGTCGGACGAGGGAATGGCACTTTCACATCTATTTCCTGCTGCAATCGCCTACTGAAACGGCTGCAGCGCTCGCGCTTCGTGATGCTATATTAAAACTTCGTCGTGATGGTAAGCAGATTACAAGGCAGTGTCGAGTCTTCGCTGACCATCATCACGTAGGCGCCTTCGTCGCCGTTCCTCTACACAGGGTGAATAAGGAACCAATCGGGCCTCATCCTGCTGGTTCGTATGAGAGTAAGTGGAAACATGCGTGACTGCGGGTGATGCCACTGATATAAGACTAATTCTTGGACAAAGTTTGGGTTCCAGACACGTCGTTCTCTGGACTATTTTTCTACTTGGCAACGAACCGAGGAAACCTGAGGTATGAGCCCCCTCGCCTTTTCATTCAATATGTGAGGCATAAGCCTCCACGGTTCACTTTGCCCGCCCTAAATACATTATGCCTCCCGATGGCCAAGATATATACGGTTCATTTCTATTCTAAAAAAAATCTAGTATCCTTGTCCATCCCCTGACATCTCAACAACGCCAAGATCACGAAAATCGGAACGCTTGGCTGGGCACTCCCTGGCCCATTTACCTAGACGGTTTGCCGCGTGAAAGTGACGAGGTTCCACTTCAGTACCCTGAGCTAGGCCTTGGTTGGTCGGCTGCTCCTGGAGACGAGATCTCCCTCGATGAGAGGCGAAGGAGAGGGGCCAAAATTGAGGCATTGCTTGCCAGCGATCCTGAAGCAGCTCCTGCTCCTGTGGATTGACGATGGGGATTCAATAGCGTATTACCCATGCGTTCTAACGACAATGGATATTTTACACGGCTAGCGCTCTCTTCCAATCCAAATACAACAAGCTGTTTATGCATGAATAGTATTGCACCTAGAGCATCTTTCTCAAAAGAATTCTTTGCCATCAGTTGAGGTTGCCCCTCGTGGCGAACCCGAAGACAGCTTTCAAATTTTCTTGTCAAGGACCAGTTGTATTAGCCCGCACAATAAGCAACAGCAGCAGCAATAATTTGTCCCAGAGCATTGCGCATGAACCAGCTACTAATAGTGTATCATTGAGTACCTACCGAATAGCCCTTGATCGTATGTTACTCTCTCTAACACTATTGAGTTGATCGTCAGTATTTGATACATATCTTTCCAATTGTCAATCATGACACCAAGTAGATGTGTTTTGTGATAACCTGTCTTCTTCATACCACCCACCCTATATGTGACCGATTTTATGTCAGGATATTGTACATCTATACGGGCTATATGAGTTACTGCTATACTACAGTAATCACAGCAAGGCAGAGCGCTTAGTGCTAAGCGTGCTGTAAAAAGCTGGGACACAACCTTACACAAGGGTAACGAATATCACTTATTTAGTCAATGCTCCTAGGTTAAATCATATACGCAGGGAATGCACCATTATTTAGATACGGGCTTATTAACTCATGAGGCTTTACTCATCTAAAGGTAGAACAAAGTCAACAGAGAAACCAATTACAGGTTTTGGCAGGAGAAGGCTGCGGTCAAGGAGTTATGCCCTGCACAGTCACTGTAAGCGCTACTTCTTGCAGTCTCTTCATACGTCAGTAACTCAATCAGTAACCCTAAACGTTCTAGCCAATCAGTTTTCGACATTCAGCCAGCGCCTGTGCCACGTACGCGCGGCTGGTCAAAACAGGATCCTGCTTCAAGATTATTGTCAGATCAATTGTCCAATCTTTTACCAAGTGGCTACTAAGTCTCAACGAGTGAATTGCTTCTACAATGGCTTCGCCTTTGGAACTAAGAGCCTGCACTGCATGCGCGAAATCGAAAAGAAAATGTGATAAGCAGATGTTGTCCTGCCAGAGATGCAAAGACGCGGGCATCGACTGCGTGTACCCACCGCCAAGGCAGTCCTCATATGTGTTATTACAGGATTGTCTCTTGTTTAATGAGGCCGCTGGTTCGCCAAAACCCTCCGCAGGCATTGGTGAGATTACCGATATTAATCCTGCAACGCTATCAGCGGCAGTTGACCTCTCAGTCCCTTCCCATCAACCTTTCAGCGCACATTCGCCTTCAGCTTGGTTTCTTTCGCCAGAGACATGGAAAATCGAGCCTTATCCTATTCACATTAATCCAAACATGAATTTGTTTTCTAGCTCCATGCTAAAGCATTATGCCTCGGTAATCCAGCACTGGCTCAAGAGTTGGGTCATGTCGGGCAGCAACCCATTCATACACTCTCATTTGTATCGGACTCGATTTCCAACCTGTGTTCAAGTTGCCTACACCACTTTATCAGCCTATCTTAACAGAACCGAAAGCAATTCGGAAATCATTTTGAGGATAATAGAGAGCCAAGCAAAAGACTTGCTGATTAACCCAGACTTAGGCGTCAACGACGCGCTGGAACCTCTCGACCATTTGGAGCAACTAGCTCGAGTCCACGCCTTGATGGTATACCAAATTATATGTCTCTTTGATGGCGATATCCGATCGCGCCATCTCGCTGAATGCCGCGCCCACATCTTGGACCGCTGGGTTACGCAGATGGTCGAGTGTGCCAGTAGCAGTCTATACCCGCTGTCGTTGACGCTCGATCCCCTCGATCTTGTAGAAACTACTAGCCTAGTCGACCCACCGAGCCTGACCGGCAGCACAGAGCATCTCTGGCACACCTGGATTCTGGCAGAAAGTATAAGGCGTACATGGTTAACAGCTACGGGGCTGCAAGCCTTGTATTTAACCCTCCAGCAAGGCTGGGCTTTCTGTCCCGGAGGCATGATGTTTACGACACGCCACGGGGTTTGGGAAGCCAAGACGGCTTTTGCATGGGAGAGGCTGTGCTTAGAGACAGACATTGGATTCATTCAGAGATTTGAGACCGAAAAGCTTTTTACAGAAACCAGTCCTTTAGAAATTGATGATTTTGGGAAGATGATACTGGAGAGTACATATGGCACAGAAAGAATGGAGCGATGGACTCAATGCTAGCACACCTGTCAAAAATAAATCTCGTTCAGAGTTCTATACGTCTCTCAATAGCTTTATCAGTGATCAAAATTTAATTCTCCAACGTTTAATTTGGTTGGCTGTTGCCAATCAGATAGAGCTGACGATTGATTCTAGATTTTGAATCCCAAGCTGGACCGTAGCATTCCTATGAACCGTCTATTACAACTTTATTGACCCTCCTACTTTATTCATAAGTATTATCTCTATAACTTATCTCTCATATTCAAGTTCATCATTCAGGATGAAGCTCTCCATTCTTCCTACCACCATCATTTTCACAGTCTTTGGCCATTTTAACGATATTCCATCATATCCAGTTTTTCTTTTTGAAGCATCGGCTGTGAGGGCCACGGGTTGTGTTGCAACAGCATCGCCTGTTCTTGCCTACACAGCCAAGAGGTTGGAAATAATACAGAGCCTACGTTCTCAGTTCTTCTGGCTGTAGTCATGGGCACAAATCATGTTATCCTAAGTGGCAAGCGCAGGTAGCGGACACGATTCAGTAAGCTTGGCGGCACATAGAACGGGAATA
Organism: Trichoderma pleuroti; assembly: GCA_001721665.1. Classification (NCBI taxonomy): domain Eukaryota; kingdom Fungi; phylum Ascomycota; class Sordariomycetes; order Hypocreales; family Hypocreaceae; genus Trichoderma; species Trichoderma pleuroti. The sequence goes on from MDJU01000422.1 coordinate 18,395, forward strand.
TGTACCGTGGTTCCTTAGGCCGACACTTGACGGTATGGCTCTGCATGGAATTGGAAGTAATGTATGTAATAAACGATTTGCAATCATTCCACGATCAAAAGGTACTAAAGGATATTGGAACTTCCGTAGAGAAGGCAACTTTCATGCACAGTACTCTAAGACATCCCGCATCCCTGCTACCTTTGAATGCGGCGACTAAGCTAAATAGGATAGCTCCCGCCATTTGCCATCTATATTTGCTGAGCTAAATCTGATCCACTCCGCAAGCAACTCTTCCCTCGGCTTCTAGACGAGGACAACCAACAAGTAAATACTACTTCCACCAAACAGATGACAAATTTAGCTGCTAATCAATGAGATGAAGCCGGCATATCGGCGCCGAACATGCGACCGTCGGTCCAATACCGGCCACCTCAGATCAAACCATTACCAACTGACTTGGTAATGCGGACATGCACGGAAACTTCGGATACATGGTGACGCCGATGTAAAGTATGGGAGGAGGAGATTGAGACACTTGGGGTGTCAGGATTGGCCCGCTCCTAGGTGTCCAATCCGAGTATATATATATATATGACGCATAGCTCGTAAGGAATTGGCAAGCCCCAATAAGACAATATAAACAACGAGTTATCAGAAAATAATCCAACAAGCACAACAATGGTTATACAACGAGTTCTGGTCACCGGAGCAAATGGCTTCCTAGGAGAGAGCGTGTGCCGAAAGTTTTATCTCGAGGGGTGGGAGACATATGGCTTGGTGCGTTCTGCTGATAAGGCGGCCGGCCTGTTGGAAAACGAGATTATTCCACTCGTGGGTGCGCCTGGAGACCTGGGCTTTCTTGAGCAGATCAAAGATGTCGAGTTCGATTCCATCATCTCCACTACAGAAGACATGATCCGTTACGAAGCCCACTTTACCGACATCATTGCCCTTGTTATTTCAGTATCTGCAGCGGCAAATCGTGCAGGAAAGAAACCTCTCCTCTTATTCACCACTGGCGCTAAAGACACTGGGCCATCTGGCCTTGTCTCATCTAAGAATTTCGTGGTAACGGACGAGTTAACTATTCCCCACAATGCTCTGCCAATGCATGTTATACGACATAATACGATACAAAAGGCATTCGACCATGCTACCAACTTCCACGCAATTTTGGTTCGACCGACGCTCATCTACGGTCGCAGCGCCTCCTGGTATGGAACAATTCTTCACGAAGCTGCTACCGGGGATCAAATCGTTCTATATGGCTCTGAGGATGTTGTCTACCACGGTGTCCACGTTGACGATGTGGCCGAGGCATATTTTTTGCTGGCGACCAAGGTTGGATCGCGAGGTCATGGCGAGCTTTATAATATAGCAAACGATGAGTACGAAACTCTTGGCGCCATTGCAGAGGCAGTCAGCAAAGAATACGGCGGACAGCATACGATCACCTTTAAGCCTGTGGAGAGCGGGAAACTTTATCAAGAAATAACTGGCTTCTCCCACGCCATGAGTGCCGAAAAGCTGAAAAGGGCTGCTGGTTGGAAACAGAAGAAGCCTGGCTTCATTGAGGGGCTGAAGGTGTACAGCGCAAGCTACAATGAGCTTGTCAAAAAAAGGGGACGCAAGGGCCTTGCGAATAATCGAGTATCAGCGGATGGCGGATGTCAAAACTGAGGATCTGCCATTATGAATTTGCGACACACTTTGCCAATAATTGCCTATCTAGAGTTCCTCGTTGCCTTGCAAACTTAGCTCTAGATGTATCAAGCCGATGAAAAAAGACGCAATAAACGTATTTAGTACAGATGCTCTGACTGTGCGTTTAATAGTCTGATGCTGTAACTCTACCTTGGTCGTATTTCCCCATACTGAGAAATCTACTGTTAGACAGAAAAAGTCCATATAATATCACATACACCAATCGAGTTGCACGTTTATGGCCAGAAACAATATGATTCTAAATTATAAGTCTATCTCAAATACCACAATTCCATGAGGCATGACTTTAGATACGACTATTTGTATCTTTTCATGACGATGATGTAATTATCCAATGTGCGCTCTATTCATGTAACCCTTTACAATGTATGAAATAAAACTCTTTCTTAGACAAACAACATGTCGAGCCTGTGTGAAATGTAACTACTTTATGTTTTCATCATGTTGCAAACAACCTTGCAATTGCGACTAACATGATCTAGCATGCATTTTGTCGGCCAGCATGAACTGGTGCCATTGATCAAGTCAATGGCTCTACTTGAAGACTTGGGAGCATTTACAAAGTAAGTCACTATTACATTCAGGAACTATTTGCCTCAAAACTTAGACGCATCCCGGCCTCTGAGTGAGCTATTTTTACTCTCTACTGCACTTGAGCTTTTGGTTAATTAATCACTTCGGGCAACTATATCTCTACTGCATATGAGAGAAAATGAGTCTTGGTAATAGACCAGATGTCATATGGTGTAGGCTTCATGTAATTCTGCTACCCATGCAGTTTTATCACTAACGAATCAGGGCTATGGCTTTCTAGCGCAACGGCTTTCCTAAATAGGTTATGAGAGCGAAGATATGGTATTTGATGAGCACATGATTATGTGATATTTTTGTACATATGCAGACCCAGATGCAGTGACAGAGGACTGATTACGAATTTAGAGCACATCACGTAGCAAGATGTAATGCACATGAAATTTGAAGTGCTCGGATTCCCACTAAAGCCATACCCAGTCGTAAGACCAGGCCTTTGAGATAAAAGTCAAAATCCTTAATGATTGGCCGCATTCTTTATACAAAGCAACGCGACTCATGGGCTCATGGTTTAGTGTGAGTTGCGAGCTCCTTCCTAGTCTGGAATCAAAGAAATATAAGCATACTGCAGAGCTTTGGCGGAGCGAACGGACGAACTAGCCTAGATTGGCACTATCAATGTAACAGCTGATCTCATCTGAGGCTCAATGATTCATGAAGACTCTCAACTGCTTTGAGCCTTCCGAGCAATAAGAGATTGATGCGACTAGATCATTTCCAGGATAAGTCGAGACCAAAGAGCATTTAATGATTTAAAAAATTATCCCAGTCATGATGTCGGATGTCTTGAGCCTACAAGTGTAATCCGGGGCACATCACAGGCAACCAGAGATGCATCTCAGTTTAAAGGATGACCATTACCATTCCAACACACTTTAGCCTGTAACGTAACAGTTTAATTACTTGTAGCGTGTCATTATCCACATGTAGTATTTATGCCTTATCCAATGATTATATAACGTCCCCTAGTGCATGCTCATCATGCATCCGTGCCTGTTGATGCCATTGACCAATGATGATCAACAATTAGACATAAGACCGTTCACTTTCTCTTTCTTCAATAAACTTGATTCGGATAGATAGTCTTTCCGGTGGTAATCAGAAACTCCGGTAGGTCCACTTAGAAATTATCTTGAGGTCTATAAAAGACTTGACACAGTCTGCGGATGTGAATTTTTTCACAACTCATCTCATCAAACAAACCATTGAGGCTTCAATATCCAAAAATCTCATCATAAATATGCAGATCCGTGTTCTCCTCACCGTCCTCATGGGCGTGACTTTCACCGCAGCTCTGACTCCTGCTGACTGCGACTGCGTAAGTAAAAAGATCTCTGCATATATACCAGTTGTCGTGCAGATACTAACAAGAACTGATAGTTCACCGTCTGTGATGTAAGTTGAATATTAGCACTGGGCAGTAAACCACTATCTAATCGTTCACCACAGAGCGACCTTCACGATGCCGACAACTGCTACAACTCCAACATTGGATGCGGAACTTTCGATGCTCCCACTTGCTGCGGTATCTGCGGATGCAATTGCCCTGTAAGAATAACTTTAATTAAAAGATGACTGAACCGCTGACAATTCCTCCTATTCTAGTAAGGCGTATCGCTCGGACTTAAACCGAGATGATGATTGTGATGGAAGACAAATGTTGAGTTAGTTAAATCCGCTGATGGGTGGTGAGAATTAACGTGCATGTTTAGTGGGACGACTACTCCGTACACTCAATATAAAGCTCATGTAGTTCTTCAAAAGAGAGATTTACTGGTGTTCCCTCATAACTAAGACTTATTAAGCTATTAAAAGTAAGCGTCTGTAGACTTTTAAACAGATAACAGCAAATAACGCCAACACCAGAGATTGATGTGAACTCATAGGAGCACCTAAGCGAGATATATAATACGTTACCTGCTCTCCAACTGAACGTCTATTCACGCTTCGTTGGGGAATCTGGAAGCCGTCCGACTGCAAATCCCCCGCAGTTAGGCGATTGTCACCATGCCGGCTGACGATTTCGGCGTTATCTCAACTTAGCTCATGGTAACCCATGTAAATGAGTTGTCGGAAGTCGGTCAGGATCATCGGAGCCGATTGTGCGAGGTGCGTAGGTGTATGCCCCAGTCTATGGAGACGAATATTGGACACCCATTGTCGCTCTCTTTTCAACCTCCATGGTGACAATTGCTGTTTCACAATTAAATTAGAAACCTCAAAATTGTTTATTCGCCCCTTGAGTCATTATTTAGGAGATTCTCTTTCAATCAAGGCATGCCCTTTTCCATTGATGAAACCCCAGTTAAGAAGCAGTAAAAGCACAACTAACAAGCGGTTGCCCACTTTGAGCCATCTGCCAACGTGACTGGAGGGCCTGAGTTGTTCCGATACCGCCTCGGCTAATTGTGAAGTTTGCTGCCAAGGTTTTTAGGACCGGGAAATCTCCAAATGAAGAATGAGCTCGGTTAGTTGCTATCCACCAATATGCAAAGATTTCGTTGATCTTATTCGAGCTTCGTGAAGACCACTTGTACCTGGGCAAAGGATTTGAGTGGTGCGCCTTTCCTGTGGCTCCACAGAAGCTTAATTTTCCGAGCGCTGAAGGGCCGCTTCTAAAAATACACTCACGGGCGTCTCGCTCAAACCAGGCCCGATGGCTTACCCTGGGATCAGAGCATCATATAAACTATTTTTGATAAGAAACTGCGTAAATCCCTGCATCTTGAACATTCAAAAATGGTAAAGGAACGATTTATTTAATTGCTGGCTAAAGTCAATTGATGCTGTTCTATCTGTAAATGTATGCCTAAAGGATTTGAATCGTTTAATAATCCGTGCTCTGGGCAATGGCTTTGCACTTCTCTGCAGTTTCATTGAGCAGCTTAATTTTCGCCTCTAGCATGGAATAACAATCTGATCCCAGAGGAAATCGAAGTTGATCCTCTAAGCCAGCGGCCATTCCCGTCCCAGTCGCGATTTCATACAGACGTTGGATGCCAAGTTCCGCATTACCCGGCTGCTTTCCGTGCATTCCAGCGAGCATCCCCCCCAAATCCGCATATCCTTCTAGATGGCGGCTTACATTCTGGCCTCGGGAGATGGATTTCAAGAAGTCGGTTCGGAAAACGCCAGGCTCAATGACGTGAACACGAATACCAAACGGTTTCAGCTCTTGAGCCAGGGCCTCGCTCATACCCTCAACCGCGAATTTGGAAGCTGCATAGAGCGGGGCTCCCTGAGGGCCGATAATGCCCACACCACTAGAGAGTTGTACAATGACGCCCGAGTTTTGTTTTCTCATGTGTGGGATAACCGCTCTTGTGAAGTTGAGCACGCCAAAGAAGTTGATATCAAATTGGTAACGAGCTTCCTCATCGGAAACTTCCTCAACAGCGCCCATATGTCCAAAACCAGCATTGTTTACCAGTACATCAATTCTTCCGTGTTTGGCAGCGGCGGCATCGATGAGCGCGGCAATGCTGGCAGCTGGCGCGGTGACTTCTGTTTCTACCAAGTCGGCATTGGGGTTCTTTGCAAGAGACTCGGGAAACTTTGAGAGGCTTCGGGCAGTTGCAACAACTGTGTCGCCCTTGGAAAGAGCCAGATTGGCTAGGGTAAGACCGAAACCGGCGTTAGCTCCAGTGATGAACCATACAAGAGGAGCCATTGTGGTGAAAGTGTTTCTCTTGGTTTGAGATGAAGGTAAAGATTGGTGTGAGTTGGTGGCTTTTGTTAATGAGACTGAGTTGTTTTTTTAATCCTATCTACATCGACAACTTCACCTTCTTATAGACAACTTGACAACCAAATTCAGCATCTTCTTTTACTGTTTCCCGACAATAGTTGCAGATTCCGCGACTCATCGGAGCATCAGTCAGCAACTCCGCGCTAGTCTCTGCGCTGGCCATCCAAAAACCCGACAATTACGGATTTTCCCGCTATATATCGGCCGCGTCGCAGAAAGGAATGAGCAAACTTGGAGCTTGAATTGACAGTTTCTGCATACCCCATTGCGACAAGACACAATGGATCTGGACAAGAATACAAGCAAGCGCTGCCGAGGGCGCACCGTCACGGCATGTCTCGAGTGCCGGAAGATGAAGAAGAAATGCGACCGCCAGTGGCCATGTAACCATTGCACTAGCCGCAAAATGGCACACAAATGCCAGTTCTCACAGTCGACTCAAAGGCATCAGAAGTGAGTCGTTGAAGCAAGCGGTGTGCGGAATCTTATCTAACCAGCGAGATTCAGGCTAAATGAAACGCGTGTGACCGCTGCAAAGGAGACTCCTTCAACTGCGTCTTCGTCATCTGTCTCTGGGTCGCAAGATGAGGCCACTCAAGTCACAAATTCGGCATCTGCGATGCACATGCTGGGCTATATGTATGAGAAAAACGACGCAATTTTTGGCAGCATAACCGTGAGGCAACTTATAAAGCTCTTGTAGCGGGGATGACCGCTGACCATTGACTCATTGTGTCAGCGCAATGTTGAATACACAGATTCGTCTGAGACTCTTCCAGACCCAATTCTCAAAGCCTCCCGCACCGTGCCCCCACGGCCATATACAGACATTCTCGTCAAAAACTTTTTTGACAATGTCAATTACCACTACGGGATTTTGCACCAGCCGTCTTTTATGGTCATCTATGTCGACTGGTGGTGTCACCGTCGCGAGGCCCAGAGCTTGCGCAATACCTCGACCATTGCGTTGACATGTCTGATACTCCGCATTTGTGCCAACTCTACACAGTTTCTCTCGCCCCAAACCTCATCTCAGCTTGAGCTAGATCTGGGAGACTCTGTTCAAACCCTAAGCAAGTCTTATCACGATGCCGCACAGATCGTTAGCGGCTTTCTATCTCCAGGTGCTGGCGGTCTCGTCAATGCACAGCAGCTTTTTCTTGCCGCCACGTGGCACAAAGGGGAGGCGGATTTTGTCAGATCTTGGCACGAGCTAGGTGCCGCAGTGAGACAGGCCCAAGAAATCGGTATAGTTGTTTGTTCCTGTGATAGAATGGCTGCAGAGACTAGTCAGCTAATCTCAAGCGTCTCAAGGTATCCACATGGATGTGCGTTCCGGTAAGATGAGTGAATTTGACCTAGAGATTAGACGAAGGTTATGGTGCGCGCTGTACGCATGGGATAAGTATGCGCCACTTCAAGCTAGGCCTTCGTTGTCTTTGCATATGGCTGACGCTGTCTACACTAGATATATGACGGCAAGTTTCAACCGCCCTCCTATGATACAATCAGACGCCCCGATATCGCTGCCGAATCCAGCCTTGGATCAGCCCAGTAACCCTGATGTCCCATCTCTCATTGTTTCCAAGATACTGGAGAACCATCTTGCAAGGCAGCTGACTGAAGGGGATGGCGTGGACAAGACCAACCTACAGAGCAAAGTTGCCTTTGTTGAATCCTGGATGTCTTCATTGCCAGCGGTATTTAGCGTCGTCAATCCAGACAGGCGATGGGATACAGACTATCCATACGTACCCTTTCAACGCCTACAGCTGCACTGCGTGGGCTACATGACCCAGGCCATACTTTTGAGGTCCATCCTTGTTTCCTCCGAGATATTCTCAGTGGACCGCACCGACGCAGAGATTTCTTCGGAAACCATGGCTCTATTGCATCAGATTGTTGATATAAGCTTAAAAGCCATGTCTGTGAGCAGAGACACTTTTGATCTTTGCTTTCCACAACAAGCAAAATATTACATGGTCGCATTTTGTCCCTTTGATAACGCAACACTCTTGTGCTCTCTGCTGATACACGATATTGGCGGTACAATGGTCCCCAGGAGGACAGAGGTTGTCCATGCGGTTGGCCAGGCATTACACATTGCTCACCGTTTGCGCGGCTTCACCAAGATGGGCGACACGACATGGAGTATCCTCTCCACACTGAAAGATCGAATTAATTTGTACCCTCTGGAACGAGAATTGATCGAAGAGACGGAGAGCACTGGCACCCACATCGCGAAAGACGGAGTTGAACTGGGCGTTGATTCGCTTCACTCCTCCAGATTGAGTGAACATTTCGAACCTGTTTCGGACGAGGATTTGCAGTTTATGGAAAGCACTTTGGCGGCAGATGGTACCGAATTCTTAGAAATGGACTTGGGTATTCTGGATGGCGTTTGGAACTGGGACAGAGTGGGATTTTAATATGTATACAAGAACGGCGGGGAAAGATTCCCACCTTTAGCTCTCAAAGCCCTGGAGACGCAATATCTATCTCCGTTGTATTATTGTTAGAATGTCATTTGCCTTAATAATGTGCGTGATCAAAGGCTGGGGCAAACCTCTTACTGAATAATCATTGAATTAGCCATTGCAGCTTTATTGGGCGCTCTTATCCTAATTATAGACATGGTTAACCTCTCCAAATTTGCTGATGGCGGTCAAGCTCAGTTTCATTGGATTTAACCTGATTAAGATTAGGTCAGATCGAGTTACGCGTAAAACACACTATTATCTCAACATCATATCCTCCAACTACGCCATTTATAAGGTATCCCAAGAACATTCTTCAAATTTCACTATATTATATACCAGAGCAATTGGTCATGTAGATTATGTGGTCATGCTAGCTGACTTGATGTTGTGAAATAGTCGAGCCTACACTAAAAAGAACTCTAGCTAGCGGAACAATTTCTCTGTGAGGAATTTGGTTCCTGACCATCTTCCAGCTCCTTCTCGTCATGGGTGCCTTCAGCTGATAAGCACTAATTGTTATCAGGTTTCACTGTCAACCATTCTCCTGAGAATCTTTCAAAATATTTGATTGATCTTGGCTTGATCCACATTGCTTCGGTTGCCTCTAAGTACGGAGTGTAGTACGCCTTGGTGAGTTGGACCTACAGGTATCGATGATGGTTAGTTATAGAGACATCACGGCTACTACAATCGAATTAACTCACCTCCTTGAACCACTCAACATCTTTGCTCCAATTTTCCACAAAGCGAAAAACGCCGGGTTCTTCGAGCGACTGGAACACCTCAAAGTAAGTACACTCTGGTTCTGCAGCAACAATGTCGTAGATTCTTCGAAAAGCGGCAAGGAAGGCACTGGTATTGACCGGGTCAATTGTTATAGTAACATGAACACTGAAGCCTGAAGAGCGAACGTGTGATGATGCCATTTTGATAATACTGTGTGATGGCAAGTATTCTTCTTATGCAGCAAATGGGCCCTCGTGACGCAGTGGCTAAGCGTCTGGCAGGCTCTATGCGCGTTCATCGCATAAGGCAGTCGGTTCGAATCCGGCCGGGGCACCCTTTCCAGCTAACTTTTCCCCAAGACACAACCAACCAATAAG
>MDJU01000423.1:0-27984 GCA_001721665.1 Trichoderma pleuroti
ACCCCAGAGAGCCATATAGCTCTTTTGTGCCCAGATGTATGGACTGTATCCGCGAGCGATACTGCACCAGCTGCAACAAATGGTGGTGCGAATCGTGCTATGCGCTTCCCGGCCAGAGCTTCAGAGGCTATTTTGAGACACAAGTCACCATTGTCGACGACGACGATGTGATCAATGACTTTGACGAATTGGATTTCGCAACTCCGACCATGAAAAAGGTACGAAACGGTCTCTGTCATTCATGTACACTCGCTCGAGCCCAGGAAGAGAAGGGAAAATCATAGTGGAAACCAAAATTCTGCGACATGACGAGCCGGGGATGGAGTAGACCAGCCGATCAGGCCAGTCTCGAAGACAGACCTCTCGAATTTGTACGCAGCGTTTGTCCCAACCCCAATCCCCCCTTGGTGTTTGAGGAGTCGGGGGCACCATCATCATTACAATGCAATGTTTCACCTTGGGAGAAATGTTCCGCTAATAGTTGACTGCGTAGCCACGAGTGTCGAAGAGCTGCTGGGAATGCGGCAACAATGTGAGCATTACCCCCTGCTTCTCTCCGTGATCATGCCATGCTTTCTATAGTAGAGAGAGAGAACTAACGTAGAGGTCAAAAACCGCAGTGCGATGATTGCATCAACCTTACCCAGAGGGTGTGCAAAAAGTGCTGTGCTGGATACTGCACCACTCACAATGAAGGATGTTCAATGAACCACGTAAGTTTCCCCATCAGATTAACGAGTGTATACACGGATGGCTAACGCAGCAAACAACAGTGCGATTGTAAAGCTCACCCCCCCTTCTTGGACCTGATATAACCCGGCTATAAAGTGTAAAAGTGCTAACCAGTCATGCAGGGTGTGTGTCCCGGGGTCGAGGCCTGGGCCGTCTTTGATCAGCATGGGCTGATTTTCTTCTCCTCTCTCCTCCCATTTTTTTTCTTAATGCCATGATATCAATGGAACCTCTCCTCTAACCTTTTGGGTACACGACTCCCAACTTATGACGGCGTACGGAGTATAACGAGCGACTCTTCCCTTCATCTTTACAAGCCACATTCACCCGCATACATAGTCCGGCACCAGAACCTTCCGATGACAGCGCCATGCATACAAGTCCATTCGAGGGAATGCCGAGACGCCGAAACTCGCCGAAAAGCACGGAGCCATGAACCACATCATATCATTTGTTTTTATGATTAAAGTTCAATAGACGTATCTGATTGCTCCGCATAATAGCGATTTGATGGGAAAGGTCGGCTGGGTGGGACTTGGTATGACGGGCTTGTTCTTTGGGTGCACCTTAGCCTAGCCTTTTGAAATCGAACCAAATGACTTGCTCCTCTTGCTTGCCCATCTCCTCTTCTTCTTCTTCAGGCAATAGTCTCATGTCCGTTCTGCTGCCTGATAGACTGCAGGGAAAACTCGTTTCTGCATAACTTGACCGTCTTGCTTGGCAGTATCATGATTTGACGTGTTCGCCGAGACAGCACCGGCACATGTTCTTGGCGAGAATTCCCACATCATCGTTTCGATCGGAAGCCAAGCTCGCAGCTAGGTGAGAATAAAAACTTGTCGGGAAGCGTTTCTGGCGCATTGCAACCATATCCTATCTTGGGTGTGAATTGGAATGCTTGGCGTGTTTTGTGACGAGACAAGATGCTGCGCAGCATTTCTCTTGGCACTCACACAGCCGCCGCACTTGTCCAATCATGGGAAGAAGTCGTGCAGCCTTCTGTGCCAAGGTATAAACGCCAGGCATCAGAGACACTGCGGCACCCCAAGCCAAGGCTTTCTCTCCCTGATTCAGGATGTCAAGAGGCCAGTCGAGAATCTGCGGGCTATCCATGCACTGCCGTGCTCTTCGTACTCCTGTTTCGTGACGGCTACTTTGTCAATGTTTGGGTGGTTTGCCATGTTGGCTGCTCCGTACCAGGTGTTGGTGATGGGGTCTGCAGGGCGGGCGACGCGTACTATGCAATCGTCGGGGACAAGCTGCACGAGCTCCTTTTGTAAGCGCTGAATGAAGCCGTCGAACAAGGAGCTGCCGCCCACCACGACGATGTTGGCGAGCAGCCCCGGCCAGAGACCAATGGGGAGCTCGTGGAGAGACTGCTGGATGGCATCTGCAAGGCCGGGCTGCCGCATGCCTACGTCTGACGGGCGGAAGATTAGCTCGGGGACGGCGAACCGTTCGTTTCGGAGCGTCAAGACGTCTTCCTCCGATTCCCCCATGGCGGCGAGCTTTTTGGTCTTTGTGTGCTGCGCCGGGTCATATTCGCGGAGAATGCCCTTGTGCCGGGTGTGGAAGTCTGGCAGGACGTAATCCTTGACGATGCCGGCCCCGGACAGGTAATCCTGGCGCTTCTCTCCCCTGGTTCCCTTCCACGTGCGCTCCAGATCGGCCTTGAAGTCGGCGGAGACGTAGCACGACGCCTCCTTCATCTCGTTGACAATGTACAAATCGTTGCGCATGTCGAAGTGGCGCAGGGAGATGAGTCGGGCCATGTAGTTTGTCAGAAACTTGCCGCCAATGTCGATTCTCCGGATGGCCGAGTGGAGGGGTCGCCCGCCGAGGAGAGGGGTGATGGTTGTGTGCGAGAAGCCGGAGTCGACAACCAGCATGATTTCAGCCGGCGTGTTTGCGGCTGTGAGGGCGTCTTTGGGCGTGCGGAACAGGCTCTGCAGGTCGTGATAGGCATTGAATGATGATCCTGGGAGGGAGAAGAGAGCACATGTCAGTATAGCTATAGCCCAGTTGCCGTCACTCTGCCTCCCTTGATAAACGCACCAATCCCTCTGTAGTAGCTCGAGAAGCCGTATTCCTCAAAGACGATCTGGTCGCAGTTGGTCTGCAGCACAGGCAGCGTGTTGGGCTGCTCCGTGAGCATCAGCCTCGTCTCGCCGGGGTCGCATTTCCGCTCAGCCTTGTCGCCAAACAGCTCCTGGTCCCAAATCTCCTTCTGCGCCTCCCAGTTGACCAGGTAGCCCTTTTCGACCGGCCGCCGGAACTGAATCTCGCTAAAGTCGCGGCACTTTTCGAGCTCGGAACCCACGTAAATCTTCCTGGAGCGGTCGCGCGCGATGCAGTTGGGGATCACGCGAGGCTCAGGAATCGAGCCGCCGCAGACGAGGCCGGCCTTGAGCGTCCAGGCGCCATTGTCGACGACGAGCGTGTTTTGGGGACGAGCCGGAGCTGCGGCCTTGGACTTGCGACCTCCCGCCATACAGAGGACGAGAGAGGAGAATCAAGTCGAGGTTCGCGAAAAGTCGGAACAGAGGCTGGTGGGAGAAGTTGCAAGACCCCGGATACAAATCGTTTGGTTCCGAAAATTACATAATAAGCCTGCCTACCCTGAAGCTGTGTGGAGAAGGAGAAACTGAGCACGCTGAGTGTTGGAAATTCAGATGAGCTACATGTCAAATATCAAAGGAAATATTGAAGCTGTGACTGCATTCGGATACTGTTATTTTATTTTGTCAAGCATCTAAATATAGAGGACAGTGGAATGCGAAATTGGTGCAGATTTGAGTACATGTACCTACCTAGATAAACATACTAACATGGGAGTGCTATTTCTGCTGCTTCGCGACATGCGCCCACGACAGCTTGTCTCTCCAATGTACTGCAAAGAAAGAAGCATAATTACCTCCTTACTGAGGCATTATTGCAGAGTCTTTGTGATACGCCACTTCATGATGCAGCAAAAAATGAAAAGGCAGATGCGGCCAACATACATCTTGACCAAGGAGCTAATATTGAAGCTGGAAATAATTGGCAGCTTACACCACTGGGCAATGCTTTACAACAAAAGGGAAGGGCAGATGTAGTCAAATTGCTGCTTGATCGAGGAGCCAAGAGTCGAGCTCGAGGAAACAATTATACTTTAATTACATGTTTTTTGATATAAAACAAAGGCGATTCATGGTATTGGTTTGGTTGCTTGTACTATCTGGGAACTTGCGATACTTGCTCGACGGACATCCAATAGTATCAACTACATGTAACTAAGCTGTCTTCGGTGTGCTGTGCCAATGGCTAGCATCTAAATAAGCATCTGATGGAAATCAGAATCTCATCTCTTACAACCTGTCAACTTGCTGTCCTATAGATCAGGATGAACCAATGACGTCAAAAGATCTGGCCCCATCTCCATACCATAGCTCTTCAAAAAATCTTTCAAAGGTTCCCAAGAATGCTTCCACTTCTCCGTGGGAAATCACAGTACTGTCGTATCGTATATCGACATCCAACTGACTTTGAAGAATAGTACACCGGAATATCATTGGCAAACCCTCTGTTTCCTCCAACTTCAACTCTTCTTTTCCACGGCCGAATAGTCCGTTGCCATCCCCGTTGATCAGAAACGCTTCATTCTCCATCATGAGGACGTTACGCAGCTCCAGAGCCGGTGAAAGTGGCAGGAGGCGGAGCAAGGGGAAGCTTTCAAACTTCATTCTCTCCACAAGTGATGTCTGCGCCTCAAGTACAATATCTTTGCATGACTTGACACCTGGTAGCTCCAACCTCGTAGGGATGGTGAGGAGGGTCGGTCCAGCGACACGGTCGATGCCCTTCAGGTTTGAGTTCCGACCGCCGAGAGATTCTAGGAAAAGGGCAGAACTGGGATGGTCTTCTGAGTGGTGTGAGAGTGTTGCAGCATATGCAACACGGATCACATTTGCCATGGTGACAGACTGTGCGTTCTTAGAGTGGCCGGATTGTGCCTGTCTTGAGACGATGCTTATGGTCCGCAAGAGTCTGTCCATCTGTGGTGGGGACTTTTCCTCTGGAGGTGGTAAGACGGGGAATTTGGTCCAAGAAGCCTGCAGTAAATAGTTTTTCCAAAACGTCTCTCCTTCAACCAGATCCTTCTCTTCGGGACCTTTGAGGTAGCGGTTGAAAGGAGTAAACGGGGCTGGCTTGAGGCCTTGGTAGAAATCTTGAATGGTTTGAAGCAGCATCGGTAGAGAGTAACCGTCGTAGATGGCATGGTGGATTGTCCAGACAAACACTTTAGTTGAGTTGGCCTGATGAAGTACGGCAAACCGTGTCAATGGTGCACTAAGACCTATGGGGGTTTCGAGATCCCGGCTCAAGTACTCTTCCAAGGCATCACTAGCATCAATGACTTGAATTGGATGAAATTTGATAATGGCCTGAAAAAGCTTCCTGTCTCATGTGGCGAGAACTCTTGCTCGCAGCAGATCGGTAGCTTCTACGACGGAATTGACGGCCGAACTGAATCGTACAAGGTCCACGTCGCTGGGGAGTTGAAAGTGATATTGGTCAATCCATGCGTCTGGCTTCACCAAAGTCTTTCCGTACCACCACATCTGACTGAGGGACATGGGCAGCACATCTTCGATTTCCTCAATTGGAAGCTTGCAGATGGCGGCCGCTGTTGCGCGGAGCTCGTGCGAACGGCCTTCTAGCAACCCAAACGGGGGGATATTCTCGTCACTCTCTCCAGCGGCGGAGCTGAATGCGAGTCGAGCTTGGTCAGACAGAACCGGGCTTGAGAGGACAGTGGCAGATGTGAGTGTGATCCCACGACTGCGAGCTGCTGCGATCAGCTTGATGCTGGTAACTGAATCGCCTCCAAGTTGAATAAAGTGATCATCCGGTCCAATACTCTCTGGGTTCAAGTTTAGAGCAAATGCCCATAGCTCTCGCAAAGTTGACTCCTCGGCAGATAGGGCTCTGGATTCGCCTTTGGGCGTATCTGGCTTTCGGAGTTTTTGTATCTCAATGGGGCCTAAAGATGAAATCAACTCTCGCAGTGCGGCGCGATTTGTCTTATGAGATGTTGTTAGGGGGATAAACGAGACTGGTACGTATAGTGATGGAATCATTGGCTTTGGGAGTATTGTTCCCAGGCTCTCCATCATTGTGAGTGACGTTTCCAAGGTTGTCTCAACTTGATTCCAGTTGATCTCCGGCTTGCCACCCGACACATTTACAGCGTCGGTAAGGAAGGTGACAATAACGCCTCCGTTATGGAAGTGGGGATTCTCGACCTTGTCAACACAAGATTTGGATCCAGGAGGCAGAGTCTGGGCCAACCTTGCTTCAATCTCCGCGAGCTCGAAGCGTTGGCCCTGCATCTTAATCTGCGTGTCCTTGCGGCCAACAAAGATGATATCACCGCCCTCAGTCTGGCGAACCAAATCGCCTGTTTTGAACACGCGCCGGGTATCCAAACCAATGGATATGTTCACAAATGCGGCAGCGGTCTTGGGCTCGTCACCCAAGTAACCTCGTGCGAGAGTGTTTCCTTCAATGACTAGCTCCCCGATCTCACCCCTGGGAACCAACTCATTGTGGTTGTCCTCCTTGATAACCCACAGATTGCAGCCTGTTGGGCGCCCTATGAGACCCGATGGGACTGTGGTAGTTCCAATCTCGAGCTTGGCACCAGCAGACTGTATAGAGGCTTCTGTTGGGCCGTAGGCAATGTAGACTTTGACGTGTGGAATCCACAGCTTAATTAGATCACTCGGTACAGCCTCGCCACCGGTGATAAGCATCTTCACAGCAGGCATTGTAGTGGGGTCTAGCAATTTGGCGTAGGAAGGTGTCAGCATTAAGGTGTTGACGCCTGTCTGGTTGACAAAATCCTGTATTCTTCCGTAACGATCTTCCTCATCTGGCACGCAGATGCAGCCACCAAAGATGAGAGTCGTAAATATCTCCATCAAGGACATGTCAAAAGCATATGACGCAAACTGCAAGACTCTCGAGCTGGAATTGAGCTCTTGGTTAATGCCATATGCGAGAGCACTCGTTAGCTAGGCGCCGTGTTCTATTATGACACCTTTCGGACGGCCTGTACTGCCTGATGTGAAGATGGTGTACATTAGATGATGTGGCGAGACATCAGACAGAGCTGGAGGCGACTCCGCAGCAGTGCTCTGACCAGAGAAGATATCAGTGGACAATTCCAGGATTGGAACTCCAGTAAGACTATTGAATCGCAGAGCCTGTTCAGCAGACACTAACAGAACGGGGGCATCGGTGTCCTTAATAATCTCTAATAGTCTCTGTGTTGGGTGAGATACATTTAGCGTAGTGAAAGCACACCCTGCCTTTAAAACTGCTAACATAGTAACTATGGTAATGGCAGACTATGTGAAACAGGTTAGCAAGAACATTTTTCCTTTCACCCTCTTGCCTCTCTTCCTGAGGGGTTATAATATATCTCCAGTTGAATGAGAGAGAGGTGGCATATAAATTGAAGAATGTCTTACTTTCTCATGAATAATTGGCACAATAGAACCCAAGCCGGCTCCAGAAGATATAATCTGGATAGCCAGCCGTGTAGAACTTTTGTCTAGTTCTTTGTATGTGAGATTTACAGTTGCCGAGGTAATAGCCTGAGCCTCAGGCTGAGCGATGACTTGATCTCGAATCACATTCTGAACTAATTTGTTCACCCCTGGTGGAGGCAGTGGCAGACGTTTAGGTGATGAAAGATTGGGAATGATTGAAATGTCAATATGAAGCTTTGATGCTGCCACTATTGTATGGTTGGGTAATGTGGAATTAGCCATATTGCAGAATAGTCTTTTGTCTTGGTGAGTTTGGTCTTTCAGATAGTGTAGCTCTTAATCATTGAGAACTTCAAGCCGACTCGTAGAGACAGTTTATGAATACCTTTCTGGTAGACACTTTGAACATAGAATGCTATCTATCTCATTTATAAAAATATGTTAGCAAAGAGAATATGTAATAAAGAAAGCAGTATGTTATAAGCGTGTATCCTTGGAGCTACAAATATAGTAATTATGAACTTTACGTTATGATGCGGCTGAGTTGCCTGGATCCTAACCCCTTGACTTATCCTTTTGTTCAGCTTATACGCGGGAAGTGTTGTACTGATAACTATTTTGGGTTACTGTAGGATTGACACTCCCTTTTAGTAACTATCTAAGGGCTAAAATCCTTTCTTAACGCTCGTATTTCCCTAGATGACTTGTCTGAGTAGTATAAGAGTTGATAGCGGCCTATTGCAGAACTAACGAACTTTGCGTGATTAATTAATAGGTCCGATAACTGATACATGTGAATCAAGAGCGATGCTTGTTGTATGCCCAATGGAATAGGCAACGCGTCCAAGTGAATATGATTCATTTATGCAAGTAATCTAGTGGGTAAATTTCGTACCGTCAATTATACGACTATGTTTGTAATCCACGCTGACTTGTAGTCCGGCTAATTTCCTATGTAGCTTCCTATATGTACGTAAGAAAGAGAGACGGATAAAATATTGCATCCTTCAACGAGACGGCAGAGAGATGGGCTGTAGCGTTGTATTTATGATCCTGCAGCTGTTAGTGAATGGAGTTGTCTGTGTTACCTTTGCGGTGACATATGACTAACTAATGACTGGTCTGATTCTTCGGAGTTGATGCCGAGACTGCTAGTGCTGAATTAGGAAGGATTCTGGACCCCGTCTCTTTTCTTACGTCCCGATCGTGATAGGCTAGAGGCATCTTAGTTAGATCGTCGCATTGCGATCCTATAGATCCCTTACCTGTCAGGTCTTCATCCGCCGTCCTTCGTTATTAATTAGCAAAAGCAAAGATGCCGTGTGATCTATGGAAGATCCTGGTAGGTATTGCTAGGGGCAACGTCACATGTGCGATAGGTTTCAGTTTGTCTTAGAGCTATTGAATCCTTTCCTCTGGCCTTACCTAAAACTTAAGCTTAGCGTTGTGTGCTCTATGAGAGTAGGATCTTCTATGAGCTTAGTAGTATGCTATAGTCTGTTGATGTTGAAGCTCAGATGAAATTTGAACTTGATGTTAATACTACTAATTCCTTTCTATAAGCATCGCAAGCGCCTATAGATAGATCTTTAGGGGGATGGGAGCTTCAGGGTGGATGACGATTCTTTAAGTGACTAGCTTCTGCCATAGGCCATTGACGTCTAAGCGGCAACTCCGGTAGTAGGGTGACATTAGTGGATCGTTGTCTATTTGTGTAGGAAACGCTGGATTACATTTTGCCAGAGAGGGCGTTCGTCGAGCTGAATGCCATGTGTGTATATGAAAAGCATCAAGCTCCCCGGCTTTCATAGAAGTCTGAGCTCAAGAATCACAGACCCTATAGCTCAAGTCTCCTGAGAATCATGTCTACTATTCTGGTCCTTCTCCCCTGGTTGGCCGCTGTTGGTCTTCTAGGTGGCATCTACTACGTGTGGTATCGTGTCTTTTCGTACCAAGGCATTCCAACGAGTCTAGCTTTTGCCAACTCAGATGGGTCCTTTTTCTCTCGCGGTCGAGCGTCTCTCGGCTCCGTCTTTGAGGTTAACACTCTCCTCTGGGCTGGACACCGTGACGTAAGACTCACCCCATTCATGTTCTTCCGGTCCATAGGTTAACACTGTTAAATAGTACTCTAAGAAGGGACGGCCATATATCCTCCCTGATATTTTCACGGGACACCAAGTCATCTTACCGCCGGAGAATTTGCCGTGGTTGATGAAGCAGCCTGCAAGTGTGCTCAGCCAGCGTGAGAGCAACAACGAGTTTCTCGCAGCCAAACACACGTTCTTGAACTGTGTTGCTGCCGATGACAACGAGTGGACATTTGTAGTCAATCTCATCAAGGATATTACCAAGGAGCTTAACAACAAGACCAACGATGTCATCGAGGAGATCCAAGCAGCCTTGGAAGACCTCTGGGGTAATGACACGAGAAACTGGACACAGGTTGAGCTTTTGGATGTCTGTTTGGAGCTCATGAGCCGCATCGTCAGCCGCATGTACGTCGGGCTGCCACTATGCCGCGACCCGACGTATCTTGCCAGCTCAACTCATTTTGCAAAGTTCATTCTGGTTGAAGCTCTTCTTGCTCAACTGACTCCAAAGCCTCTTCGGCCTCTCCTTGGCCCTCTTCTTGCGCAGTACGACTGGATGCAGTTCAAGCGCATGGACCGTTGTGTCAATCCCATAATCCAAGAGCGCGCAAGACGGTTTGGCCGCATGGAAAATGAAGAGAAGAAAGATCCAGACCAGCCAAGCGATCTGCTGTCTCGCCTCATGCAAGAAGCCTATCGTCGCAATGATGACCCGTGCCGATCACAGAGCCATAGCAGCAAGCTCTTGGCCATCCTCAACTGGGCTGCCATTCAGGTCCAAGGTATCACCCTTGAGAATGTCCTGATTGACATCGCTCACTCTCCACAGAGTGCCAGTATTCAAGACCAATTGCGCGAAGAAGCTACGGCTGCAGACAAGGCTGACCCTTCTAAGCGCTGGACTCGAGCAGAAGTAGCCAAATTGCCCAAGATGGACAGTGTTATGACTGAGAGTCTCCGCCTCTGGGGGTTCGCCTATGGCATCATCAAAGTGGTTGTGGCCAAGGATGGTGTCGATCTCCCAACGGGAGAACACATCCCGTACGGTGCAAAGATTGGCATTGGGAGCTACGGTTTGCATCACGATGCGGAGGTCTATCCTGGGGAGTCGCCCTTTTCGTTTGATCCCTTTCGCTTCTTGGACGAGAAAACAGAGGCGCAAACGACAGGGCTCAAGTTTGCGGCTACTAGTGATACCTATCTCGCCTTTAGCCATGGCAGATATGCTTGGTAAATAAACACCAGAGACTTTCAATGATGGTATTTTACTGACTTGTATACAGTGCCGGACGCTTCTTTGCGAATCATCTCCTCAAGCTGCTCTTGTCGCAGATCGTGATGCGGTACGACATCAAGCCTGACGCAGATGCCCGGCCTCAGAACCCTGTAAGTGATTCCTGTGTTAGGAAGGTAATATGTTGTATGTAAACTAATGTGAGCTCTGTCGTAGTGGTTTAGTTATGTTTTGCCGCCTCCCATTGGGTATAAGCTCACTGTGAGGAGGAGGAAGCAGTAGGTATCAAAACGCCGGACTCCATCGTGTGTTTATTGTTTTGCTTATTCGGGAGGCGAAGACACAGAGGTTCACGGATTCTTCCGGATAATTATCTAGATGAAGTAAAAATCCAATCGATGAGATATTAACATTACACAAAACATTGCTATTATAGCACCAGTGAGATAAAGATATCTTGCCTAGAGAGGAATAAGAAAAGTAACAGTAGTAACCGGAACCATGCTGGTAAACATTACTCAGGGCTAGAAGTATTAAGCGTTTTACATATAGATAAAACATCACTGGGCACCCGTCCTCCACAACTCGGATTATTCTACAGTATTTCCCCAGAATGAAGCTGAAGAAGAAAGGGGGCCTTATTTGACGCTACCTCTACGATTATTCAGTAAAATCTACATCCAAGCAGCATCGTTATCTAATAAAATACCCTATCTATCCAACAGATGATACTATATATTAGCAGCATATTACCCCGCTTAAGCTTTATCATAAGATAGTCATATACTACGGAGTAATAATAGGAGACTTATTAAAAATCGACAAATCCCCTTATTACTAAGCAGTACTCCGTATATAATATTAAGCTAAACCTTACTCTATACCTCATCCAGGACGTACTAAAAGGAGATTAAATTTAATACTATTAGTACTCGTACTTGTTATACTATCTATTATATCTTGAATTATATACCTTATGGAGAACCGTGCAAATCGACAATTGTCTCTTCCTCAATCCAGTGCCCACCGGCTCGCTCGGAAGCGCAAGCGATATGTGGTTCAAGCCTGTGAACGATGTAAACTTCGATGCAATGGCAAGAAACCGTGCGATAAATGCGAAAAAAGGCGGCCGGAAGAATGTGTCTATAAATTGCGGCACTTTCTTATAACAGAATTACACAATGTTGGTGCTGTTTCTACCAACAATGGCGAAGGAGAGATTCCAACCGAGGCATCCAGTCATAGGGAACCTCCTTCTACTTGGTGTGTCTTAATACCACGGCCGATTTGGCCCATTGTCCAGCTCCTGATGGCTATATACTAAGAGATTTTAACTAATTAGGAATGCTGCCTTGGCTTTGGATTTGACAAAAATGATTCAAGCTCAATCAGAAAAACTTGATTTGCTCCTTGAGAGGACCGAGGACAACAGCAGTGCATTGAATAAGAGGCTCGCCGGAGAGCCTGGGGAGTATATCCTTCTTAACACTGAACAATACTCCGCGGCTATGTCTTACAAGTACTTGCTTCTATTTTTCCGTGGTCCTTCCGGGATGACCTTTTACATGTCTGCAGTAGGGATGATAGGCAGCGGAATAGACAGCACGGATCGAGAGACATACTCCACACTGGATGGAGAGATTATTGTCGAACGTAGTTGCGAAAACATCCCAAACGATTCCAATGATCACGACATTGATAATTTCTCGACGCCAGCGACGGCAAGGCCCCCGCATGGATTGCCCTTTAGCACATTGGAGGAGATTGATGGAGAAATGGCGGTCCGTCTTGTACACCTTTATGACAGCTTCGTGGGCGTGACACATCCTATCCTACCTATCGGTGTTTTAACGCGATATGTGAGGGAGCTCTATCCCGCTCTGGCAGCAGAGTCACATTCACCCGTTCGAGGTATCTTGGCGAGCCAAATGGGTCGCAGTGACCTCAACATCATCAAGATGGTGTTTGCTATTGCCTTGGTTTTACAGAACAGCAGTCATAAAGCTGCAGCCGCCAAGTTCCATGCGAGCATTCAGCGCGATGTAGACAATACAATATAGGCCGCCACTACAGAAATCGGCGACTTACAAGTACTAATATTAGTTATACGTATTAAACTCCATATCCCCTTATTCAGTTGTCGCTAAAACTTAAAACAGAGTATATATCATTCGATCAAGGGCAACTCGAGACTTGCTTGGCGTATTATTAGCAATCTCACTCATCTGATCCTGGAGTTTAGGCTGCATAAAGTCAAAGTGCTTATAAGCATGTTTAAAGAGCCAAGCTCATATAAACTAGCAATAAACATATTTTAGACGGCCTTTATTCTCAATTACCAGCTCAGCTACTCCTTGGGGCTGCCAAAACATATTCAAGATAAAGACATTGACAATAGCATTCCATTGCCGGTACGTTTTAAGTAACTATCCATCTTTCACTCTTTTTCAAAGTGAAGAAGCACTAATGATTATCGCAAATCTTAGGGCGATTCCCCTTATTTAATAGCCATAATCGATTACTGTCGTCTAGGTTCCAGAATCTGCAAATCCATCTCCAATATCTTTGGTAGCTCGTCGCATTACGCGTAAGAATGGCGAGAATTATTCGAGTTCTTTCAAGATCATCTCAACCAATGGCAAGAGAAACATATTCCCAAAGTCCTGGATCCTAATGACCAGGAACCCAATGCTAAAAAGATCCGCCATTTTCACACACTGCTCTACTTAAGGGCGAATCAGCTACGCCTCGTACTAATCCGTCCGGCACTCTACTCTTTCCAATTGCAAGAAGCTACAGACTCAGACTTATGGGCAATAACTATCAACATCGCATGCGACAGTCTTCAGATCCTGCTAAACTTGTTTAGCGGAACCGACATATACAAAATGCAGCAAACGCAGTACAACTACTTTTTAATCACGGCGCTTGGGGCGTGATGGGTGTCTTGGCTCAAGAGAAATCGGCCCTCACTGCAGGAAAAGTTAATAATGCTACCCTCTCCAAGGCACGTGAATTCGTTACGGCCTCATTGGATCTCCTCAAGTCGACCGCTGTATTCTCAAAGACATCAGAGCATCAATATGCAAAGGTCATTTCCCTCTATCGTCGACTTAGCCTCCTGACGCCCTCCGATACTCCTAACCCGCTCTTAGACAGCTTTGACGTCGGCTTATTTCAGAATATCAATAGCGATGCTAATCTTTCTCATTTACTGTTGCCAGAATATCAGCTAGGGCCCATGTGGGCCGATCTAGATTTTGCTTAGATTCTAAATCAAAATAATTAAAAGAGAATTCAATTTGGCCGATAACAACTATTGGACCACGATGGAGATGTTAAATCTCAAACTACAACTAAATACTACCTCCAGCAAAACCATCTCAACTCAGAGACTTTCCCATCTTCTATAAGGACTTTCACTTGGACATTTCTTTCGGAATGTTTCCACCGTATTTGATGATGGGACTTTCCAGGAATTTCTCCCAGTGTTCCATTAATAAAGCCAGTTCTCGGGACAATCTAACTTCTTCTTGCCCCCGAGCGATAACCTCTTCATCATACTCAGTTATAGCATCCGCCATTGTCATCTCTCCAGTAGTGCCTTTCTCTATAGCAGAAACGAGGTTAGCGGCGTCGGCAGTCGCATTATTAAGTCCTTATCCACAATCTTTTCATAACAAGTCAGCATTTCCTTCCGGTGCTGCTAGTGAGAGACGATTGTATCGCTTACAGAATGCTATTGCATGCGCTACATCTCCAGCCAGCGTAACTCGGCCATCATGGTTGTCCCACGGCTCTGGACTCCACATTTTAATAGAGTCATCGAGGACTTCCAAGTCATCTGGCAGCCACGTCAAGGCTGATCGTCTGGGCTCTGCAAAGTTATCTACAAGGGACCTCAGAACGGCAACGCGCTCAGCATTGCTTTTGCCCTTCAACGGCGTGCCAGTGAGCGTTTTGGGGTATGTAATGACAAAATGGAATGTCCATGTAGAGTAATCATCTTTGTCTTCGACACGCATGACTGGATGTAAAAGTTAGCGTTAAATCTACAAGGAGGGCCAAGT
This sequence comes from Trichoderma pleuroti, assembly GCA_001721665.1. NCBI lineage: Eukaryota > Fungi > Ascomycota > Sordariomycetes > Hypocreales > Hypocreaceae > Trichoderma > Trichoderma pleuroti. The sequence goes on from MDJU01000423.1 coordinate 14,666, forward strand.
ATCTTACCAAGGATAATAAAGAAGATTCCCTTGGGATGGACTCCATAATCAACGTGTGGAACTGTATTCTCTGCAATATATTTCCCTTACTCATGAGTATATCTAGCATTAATGTTTATCATTTCAACGTCTGGATATACTTCCGGCAGGGCGAGGTTACCAAGAAGCAAGCGCCGGATCAAGGACTGTCCACCCTCAGCACCAACAATCATAGTGCCCTTCTCAGATGTCCCATTTTTAAAGCGGGCAACAACGCCATCGGTCGTATATTCAATACCCACGAGTTCTCGATCGTACTAGCAGCTGGTTAATTTTGAATATTCTCACAGTATGCCAAATGAAATCTCGAAACAGATAAATCATACCTGAACCTTAACTCCATTAAGTAAAAGCTTTCTCATGTCCACTCTATTAACTCTCCTAGCAAAAGGAGAGTTCACTTTTGCTAATACATCGCCAGTCTCGGCATTCCTAACAACCAATTCTTCAACTGCTGTTGAGTTATACTATTTTTTGGACTTGCGCCTCATTGATACGACTGTTTAGCTCTTCAGAGAGCAGGGCAGGGTAGTGTCGAAAAGACCAGAATATGGTCATACTCCAGTCTCAAGTACAAGTGGCCGGGTCCACCTTGTCGTAAACAGCGAAAGATATTCCTCTCTGTATATTAGAGTTGAGAAGTCAACCATGGGATTCTGACTGCATAGATGAAAGCATCAAACCGCATATTACCTTTTTGAGGCCTTGTGCTATCAGGAGGCCAGTGATTCCGGAACCAATAATAATAACGTATGGAGCCGTGGTGGTAGCCATTATGTCTGTCTACGTTCAGAGAGGCGCGATAAAAAGGCAAGTAACAATCACTTTAAAGTAGAGAGCAAATTCGAATTCAGATTACCCTTTTTTACTTTTAAATATATATTTAGACATGTCGTTAATTTTATAATCAAGTAGAGTTCATAATGTATGTAGCTACCGGCTCTAATCCGACTTCATCGGTTCAATCCGACGTTCCACTGCGATCCGACTTATTCAAAGCATTCCGATTCTGTTACGCGAATTAATGTTTATTCAAGCATAAAGTCGTCTGACATACACCGGCATTCCATCTTTTGGATGCTGGACAGTTTGCCCACATCCATAGAGCCTCTGCCCGTCAACCATCTCTTTGGGTTTCATCAATCCTTGCTTCACATCCCACTTGTCCCAAGCCTCTTGGATGTCAAATTCTCTACACACTAGTGCAGCCACCAATTTTACTTCCACCATGGCCAACTCTTGTCCGATGCAATTCCTCAGCCCCATGGAGAACGGCCTCCAGGCGTCCTTGTTGGGGTGCAGAGGATCGCCTTGGGCCGCGATCCAGCGTTCCGGGAGAAACTCGTTTGCGCGCGGCCAAACGTGTTCGTCAAGCTGAATGACGGACGGCACATCATGAATAGCGGTACCCTCCGTCGGGTATCTCAAATCAGACCCGGAGGCAGTAAGGAAGAAACCCTTTTCGCCCTGACGCACTGTTGATGCGAGCGGGTAGAAGCGGAGAGCTTCTTTAACGACGCCATTGGTGTACACCAAGTTGTTTAAAAGCTGAGGCGAGTCCCGTAACAAACTGGCGGCTTAGTTAACGTCTCCTCCAAGAACACTGTTAAGCTCTTCGCGGAGCTTGGAGAGGCAGTCGGGGTTATCCTGAAGCAGCTTAAACATCCAGCAGATGGTTGACGATGTCATGTCGTGGCCCGCAAACAAGAAAAGCTTGAGGTTAGCCAGAATGGCATCGACTGACCGTTGATCGGGAGCTTCGCCGCCCGTTTCGGCAAGCGTGCGACTCAGAGCTATGTTTAGAATCGTCTTCTTCTCGCTGACAGCGTCGGCGAGGTGAGGTGATTTTATAACGGTTTCCACGCAGCCCAGAAGAGCGTCGCGTAATGCTTCGTTGTTGCGCTGCCTGGTCCAGGCTTCCCACGGCCACCGTTTGATGCCTAGGATGCGGTTCACGCCGAGGACTTTGCTCATCAACCGTATCTAACTAATGAGGGCCTGCTTAAGTAGACTACCCAGTGTATTTATCTGCTCATGCAGTCTTTCATCCCTAGATGGCGTGTAAGTAGGAGCAGGATCAATCTTTGGGAGGATTCATTACATGGTTGCACGAAGAATTACGTCGAAAGTGAGGTTTGTGGTGCGCTCCTCCAGCTGAAAGACGTTGCCCCATTGTCCGCTTGTCCCAGCCATTTTCCCGAGCAAGTCATTGAAGACCATAATCTCATCGATGAGCTCGGGGATGAGCATGGTGATGTTTCTCGGACTGAAACTCGGATTGAACCGCGACCTCCACACCTTTGACTGACTGCCGTCGGCAGAGGTCATGTCGAGGTTATCTGTCAACGGCTCCGGGAATGTCCGAGTAATATGGTGCTTAGGCAGGCTTCTAACCTGCGTAAACTGCGCCGACATGCTGCCGTCAAAGACCATCATCATGACGTCCGGGAAGACGGGCCAAATGTCAAGGTACAAGACTGGCGGAGGGCGTTTCAAATCTGGAATCCACTGGCTGCAGTTATCTACAAGCCATTTCATGATGATGCCGAAATGGACATCCTCAGGGTGGTGCGTCCGGAACTTGAGCAGAATTGGAATATGGCCAAACAGGAGGGAATGTGGGAGAGTTGGCTGCGAGCCGGTCAGCATCTACCGCGATGAGAGCGTCAGACTTTGCGTATGTACAATTCCCTGAGCTTGCAACTCCCAAACACGCCTCCTGACTCTGTATCCACGATACAGAAATCTAGCCACCAGCGCAGCCACCAAGATGAGTAGGCCACGCGAAAACATTTCGAGCAGCCGAGATACGAGAGTCGATTCCATATCTGATGTATACGAAGCGATCGGGTCGTACAGCATCTAAAGAAAGCTCAACAAGTCGATGTCTCACCTATAGATTGACTGGCGACCCATTGATATGGAATCCCCTTATCTGGAAGCATGTCTTGCATGGGAAGGCTGACGACCCGCTTTCATCTTTGGAGCTGCTGCCATGTATAGCCGAAGGATCGGAGGATCGGAGGATTAGAGGATGGCCATCCATGTCGTATTACACTTGGGCAGGCTAAACAGATGCACATCCTAATGCGACATGGTCATGCATGACTGCTGCCGTATCAGCGGTAATACGAAGACATCAATAGTGAGATAAAATCTGTTACACGCATCAGCCTTTGTCTCGGCTGAATCCAGCGTCAAGATTCTGCAGCTTCTTCTTCGGTATAGCCTAGGTAGGCAATTAAGTTGGTATCTCGCCAATTTCAATCGACGTGCTCCCACCTAGAGGTTATCTTTGCCATGATATATCACCGGGGCAAACAAAACCCCTTGTTATAGGCATTACCCATGTCTGTGACATGACCAACTATAATTAGTATCAAAGAATGGCTAACACGTTGACATCACTCGTTTCCCAACTCGACACTCTTCTTATCTATGCGATTTCATTTATAGCGACGGCATGTATGTACTTGGTAGAATTTATCCGAGAATCAAACAAGAAAAAAAAGATAAAGATAAAAAAACAATCATGCTAGTCTATGATATTAGGCGTTGCGTGTTACAACTTGGCAACAACCGCTGCTGAAGGAACCAATCCCCATCTCTCGGCAACCTCGTCGTTGGGAATCTGTCCAGGTGTCACTCTGGCATTGACAAATGTTTCGCCGCCGCTCTCCCAGGCGTGATCCTTCCATGAGCCCAGGCTGGGCCACATCTTGTCCTCGACAAGCCCCTTAATCTTGTTGCTCTTTTGTGTTGCGGCTTCGTCCTTGGTGCCAATGACAGGGCCAATGACGCTTCTCCACAGATCCCAAGTCTCGTCGAGCTCTGTAATGGCCGTGACACCCATGACGCTTGCACCGATGCGAGGTCCAGCCCCAACATATGCCGTTGTGCCAAAGTCCTTTCCCGTGCGAGCCCAATTTTCCAGAGCCCACCGGATGGCCACCCCCTCAAGGTGCTCGCCGTTGTTCTGTGCGATTTGTGACAGCTTGGTACAGGCCTTGCGCAGCTCCGGCGGCGAGGGGTGCCAGGAGACCATGGGGCCATTGTCAACACCGCGAGTCGTCAGGAGGCCCATGTTGAGCATGCTGGCGTTGAGCAGACACTCCACTCTGGCGGCCTTGAATCGTTGCAAGAAGTCGGCTCGTCCAAGCTGGCAGTTTTGCAGACAGAAGTTGCCGTAGGAGAGAATGGCATCCAGAGGCTCGCCCGTCTCTCTCAAGATCATCTCCGCCAGCGATGCGAGAGTGTCGACGGGATATCCGCTGATGCCAACATAGCGAATCAGTCCCTGGTCACGCAGGCGGCGCAGTTCCTTGACAGCCTGCAGGACCTCGGCGGCAGACACAAACTCGACGTCGTGCATGTAGACCAGGTCCAGGTACCGCGTCCCCAGACGCTCCAGGCTGCGGCAGACGCTGTACCGCACCCATGCTGGCGAGTAGTCGAATTCGTCCGACTTGATGCGGCCAGCCTTGGTGACGAGGAAATATCCCTCTCGTGGCGGGGGCGGGGTCAAGAGTCGCAGCGCCTGGCCCAGCAGGATCTCGGAAGGGCCGTAGTAGGGCGAGGTGTCAAAGGCATTGATTCCGTGCTCGAGGGCTCTGCGCACAATATCGACGTAGGGCATGCGTGAGGGATCGGGGTGATACTGGTGGTTGAAGGTGGCCGTCCCCAGGAGCAGGGGAGGCAGAACCTGCGACAGCGGCGTGGAGGCACCCATTGAGCGGCGATGGTCGGCAAGCAGAGCCAGAGAGAGAGAGAGATTCAGGGACGGTTGAGAGGCATGGCTGGTTGTTGGAGGGTGAAGGAAGATGAGTATTTATTATCAGGTGGCGTTGGATCGATATCACGTCTTGGAACTATGCTCGGAAGAGAGACGGAGAAACCGGAACCCTGTCCGTGTTTTTCCCAATCGAGCCAAGACCCTGAACACAACGGTGCTATAAATCCCGACGACGAAGAGCGAGAATCGTGCTACAGCACAGCACAGTACAGCACAGCACAGCACAGTAAAGGCTTCGGAAGACGCCGCAAAACGCTGGGCTCTTGGAGGAAGCAACGGCTGCGACGAGGGGCAAAGATCCGTGATTTGACGGCATGGGTTCTTCGGAGTAATTGATGCGTCAAACTTCCGTCGTGTATATGCGAGCTTAAAAAAGAAGCAGGAAATGGCCCGTCGTCTTTTAAGCCGCCAAGCCCGTTTTTCAGCTTCGGGTATTACGGGATCGAATACCAAGTACCAGACAAATCAACGGAGTAGCGATACGAAAATGGCAAATGCCAATCCTTGAGAAGATGCCGTACAGATACAATGACTTGGTGCACCGCAAGGTCTGCTGATACGAGAGTTGCCAATGCTTTGTAAGGCTGCAGCATCCGTCGTCTAATATGCGCCAAGCGTTACATCCGTGCCTATACATACATGCAGTATTACTCCGTGCTGATGCCAATACAGTGGAAAACCCAAGACGCTACGGAGCAGAGGATGCATGTGCGGATGCTGTGTATTCCCGCTGCAAACGACCCCAAGTGAAACAATACTCCGGAGTGTTTGCCTGCGTCGTGCTTGTCCAGCAGATCGAGATGATGCATTCCAGCCCGCTAATCACACAAGCGCGGCAGCCGAAGCCGCTGCTGATAGGCTGGCTGGGATCTTGGGGTCAGATCCAGCGCTGTAAGTGATCCACGGGCATCTGTGCGTATGTACGGCTCAACTACTGGCGATACTGTATGTGCATGTGCATCTTGTATCTGGCAGACACGATTTGGCGATGCAAGATGAAGGAGTAAAAGTCGGGCATTTACTGCGAATAAAGAAAGGGCCAGTATCGTCGCGGCTTAGTAATCCATTATTTCAATAGCCCCGAGCTCAGCTGAGCTGGTTCCGCGTACTCGTACCTGCCATATCTGCATATCTGCTAATCTACACGTGCACAACCGCCTTCCAAATATTGGGCACTTCATCTCGTGGATCAACATCAAAAAATCATCATCATGAGCCATTCAACTAAACATCACTGCTGCTGCTGCTGCTGTTACTAATGCAACTACTCAACTCAACTCTACTAATCATGACTGAGTTCTGCACATCCGGCCATTCTCCGCAACCGTCCAAGCCTCGCTACCCACGGCCGCCCTCGCATACAGCAGACCCTGGGGGTCATACTTTTGCTTAATCTTGAGCAGCTGGGGATAGTTGGCGCCGAAAAAGGTTTCCTGGAAGTCAGGCTGCTGAAAGTCGGCCTCGTTCATGTAGGCGCCGGCACCGGGCGTGGCTGCCTCGATGACGGGCTGGACGACGTTGGTGATGGTGTCCTGCGTGGCAATCATGTCCTGGAAGGGAACCTGGAAGCTGTACGGCAGCGTCAGCGACACCTCGACAATGGACGATCGCCACTGCGGCAGCACAGAGTTGGCGTTGTCGCCGCCAAAGTGAGAGACGTTGAGCCCGACTCCGATAAAGGTCACACCGAGCTCGACTAGCTTCTGCGCCGTCGGAGAGAAATTCGGTAGCACGGAGCGGGGAATCAGTCGGCCACCAAACAGGTCCGTGCCGACCTGGATGTTGCCAGCGGGAGGCGGGCCCCAGTAGTTCTGGAAGTGATCAAAGTAGCTGGAGAACTGAGTGTACGTGGGCGCCAGGTCGACGTTGAGTGCCGCCAGGGCGTCAACAAAAGGCTTCAGGATGGCCTCGATCTCGGCTTGTGTCTTGCCATATGCCGTCATGGCAGGCACCTGGAAGAATCCCGGGCCGAAGAAGTAGATGATCATGACACCCGAGTCCACAATGGCTGGCAGGGCGGCGTGGAAGGCGTCAATGACGGCGTACAGTGTCTCAGAGGAAGTGGTGGCAACGGCGAACTTGGAGCCGCTGACAATGTTGTCGGGATGGGCACGGAACACCATGGACACTACAACACCATAGTTGCCGCCGCCGCCGCCGCTCAATGCCCAGTAAAGATCATTATACTGAGTCCGGGTGGCAGTCACGAGCGTTCCGTTGGGAGTCACGACATCATATGAAAGGGCATTGTCGGCTGCCAAGCCATAAATGGTGCTGAGAGCAGAATGACCGCCTCCTTGGACGTATCCTCCGGCAATGCCAACGCTAGGGCATTCTCCCGTCACTACAATTAAACCAGCTGCGTGTGCTGCATCGAGAGCTTCAAAGCCCTGGATACCAGCCCCAATCTTGAGGGCCTTGCCAGTGTAATACTCATCGCTCCAGTCCAAAACCTCGGTGTCCTTGAGATAATGAGTCCAAACAGAGAGGGCGCCTGCACCAGTTGAGCGGCCGTTATAGTCATGTCCCGTGTTGCGGATGACGAAGCGGATGTTGCGCTGCGCCGCGAACTTGAGCGTTGCTGTGACATGAGCAGCCGTTGACACATTGACCGCATATCGCACATAATTGCCGAGAGTGCAAGGCGTGTCAGCCGGTTGGAATGGGTCGCAGCTCGCATTCGCGAACAAGGGCGCCATGACCGACGACGACGACGAGTAGCTAACAGGCTCTTTGTCAGACAATATTGTGGACAAGCGGTGTGTACATCCGGGGAAGCTAGACAAGAGAAGAACAAGGCAAAAAAAAAAGAAGCGTCTCTCATGCATGTACCACTTACTGGATGGGAGAGAATAGCCAATTGTCCTGCAGAAACTGGCACTCAGTCTCATTGTAGGATGCACCGTGACAGGGTGATCCCAGAGGAACCGTCGCAATCAGACGCCCGTCAACCGTCTTGTTGAACGCGGCCCAATCACTGTTGCTGGGCCAGCATGCATCGCCAGGGAAGCATTTGCATGACGAGGTTGATGTGGACGAGGTTGCGGGCGCACAGTTGGCGACGCCTGCAAGGCTCGCAAAAGCCAAAAGCGCAGAACCTAGGTTGCTGCAATGCATCTTGGAGTCCCGGGTGTGCTCCGTGTGGCGAGAGGGGAAAGAGAAGCTGAGGAGGTTGAGCTACAGATTCGGCGAGATGCGCGGATCTGTGGACTTTTATCCAGCCTTTGCCACGATGTAGAGGTCCATCGATCTTGGCTTGCATATGCCCATCTCGGCATTCCACGTGCCGGTCTAATCATTCTACTGCTCTTTACGGCCGCCTCATCAGTCGATAGTCGAGATGCTAATCAAAGGACGTCGATGCGCGGGCATCAGATCCCACGCTGCCAAGCCCGCGGCCGCAGCTCTGTTCAGTTCCTCGCTTGGGCTCAAGACCCCCTCTTTCAAGGTAGACTGGGGAGCAAGACCGCCTTTTCTCGGCGTACTGGTGAGAACGTGACCCGAGTAACCCGGCGGAGAAGGCATCATTGGCTAGGCTAAAGACAAGGGAGCTCACATTGGGAGCAGAGGAGAGAGAAGTCGAGAGGAAGAGCTGAAGAAACAGCTGAAGAAGGAGCTGGGGCCATGTCTACCTTTAGTAGTACCCAGTCTATACGGGGGTTCTGCTTCGTTCCGTGGTCTCTTTTTTCCATGTGTCAAACATGTTGCCGATTTTGCTTCAACTCTCAATGCGAGCCGTGAGGTGGTATTTTGAAAATTTCGCTATTCGCCCCATGACCGGCAGTTGACGCGGCCGATGAGGAAAAGTTCCGGTGCTCTGTTGAGTCTGGACCTCGATCTCAAACCTACCCGCAGAGGTAACGGTGCTACATTCCCCTCTCCTCACCGTCGCTCTGGAAGTCATCCTGTTGGGATGCTGCGCGGGCCGCGGTCAAGCACTACTGCGGCACTTTCCTAGTGCTTTTGCTTCTGCTCCTGGAAAGATCCCTAGTGCAAATGAGAGAATTCTGCCCGGTCGGATTAGGCAAAGATTAACAAGCTGGAGGTCTCTCCTGCATGTGGACAGGGATGTCGTTCAGGGACAAAGGCCCCCAGGTCTTGTCATGTCGTATTACTGCAACGGCACTCATGCTGTACACAGAAGCACACAGAAAAGCAGGCCCGTTACATGACGGCTGCTTAGATCCTCGACTCTCGTGTCAATAATCACTTACTCCGTATTGGGACCTGCTCTCGCTATCATCCCCCACCTCTGGCGATCTACCGTTGGCGGAACCGTATCCTCCCGCCGCCAACAACGACTACACTACTCTGAACTACGACTCTTCTTGGATAAGACCGCGCTGTGGCTGCCGGCTCTTGAAAGCGGAGTTCCGGCGGACCAGGGGTACACAAAAGATGGGGAAAGACACATTCGCCCGAAGCCCAAGCCCAGGCGACTGAAGACGCACGAAGCAGCATCAAAAGCTGAAAACCCCCCGTCTGGGGAGCGGACGAATTCAGCTTGGTAAGCAGCATGAATTCAGTGATCACGCTCTCCCTCTAGGAGACTGGGGTAAACAATAGCTCTTTTTTCTGCGCAAGGCCATGCGTCAGGTTGAATGGCATCACGGCAAGCAGATCAGATCTCACAAAATTCGTCAGCCGACGCATCACGTCGACATTCTGACTAAGCTGTCGTCACTGCAGCTATCCCTTGTCGCATGAATGCAGCTTCTACTCCGTATCGGCGAACCAGCTCCCCATGTATGCGTAGAATCAAAACCAGTCATCTCCGAATAGGCCAGCTGCCGGTCGGGGCGACCCCTACAGGTGCCATGGCCTGTTCTTCTCTCTTACCTATTCCGTGCGGGAATGCTACCCTCCCAAGGGTCTCGGATTCGTGGATTACGGCCGCTACGCCCGTTTGAAGCCTGCACGGAGGAGACCAAGGGACGAATTGGTACCTCGGACGTCGTAAATAGGAACGAAAGAAGAAAGCAGGTGAGAGCTGCATTGCTTGTGCTCGCAGTAGATGCGTCCAGAACACAGGGGAGAGCGCTGTTCGCCGTGGAGTATCTCTCATCTCGATTATTCGCTTACGCCCTGAGGCACAGGCAATGAGAGAGGACAGGTATACAGGTCGTACTCGTAGTACGACGAACAGCACAGGACAGGAGACCTGTCAGGCCCATGCTTGCGTGAACCTGTAAGATGTCCGGCTCTCTCTCCGCTTTGAAGCTAATGTCGCAGTGCTAGCACAAAACGAATGGGCTAGACAAGACAGAGGCTTGCCAATCCAATACGGGGAGACAGTGAAGAGTACATAGCAATAAGGCGGGCGGTTTTCTTTCCTTACGCAGCACCGTGACGGGGAGTGCAAAAAGGGAAAACGAAACGTGCATCGGGGGTTCCAGTACCTCGGAAAATGACATGCGGCATTGACAGGCTCTCTCTTTGGGTCGGCACTCGCCATCCCTTGTCAGCCCTCCATTTTCCTTTTCATTTTTTTTTTCTCACTCCAACTTGTTTGGGGAATTGGATCCAGGCCTAGGTGTCTGCGTCCTCCATTGTTTCCCGTCTTCTTCCCTTCCCTGCTGCTTTAAACCCGTCTAGCTGCAAGACACTTTGGCCGGAACAGCCTCCGTCAGGAGTCCACGATGCATCTTCAGCTGGCGGCTCTTGGCAAGTTGCGTTTCATCAACAGTAGTATCTGGGATTCTCTCGGGGCGAGGCAGAGTATAATATCCTGGGCATCTCCCTGTTCGGCACAGACGGCCCCCTTCTCGCCCTCGTTCTCCTCCCTGTTCCGGCAGCTCGACAATCTGGATTTGGATTACCTGCTTCTCACTTCTTTACTATTAATAACTTTTCCTTCCTTTTTTTTCATGCGTTATGTAAAGTCCAAGAGTCCCCTAGTTCTACTACTCTCACCTCTGCGTTCTCGGGCATCTGGAGGGCTTTCCGAGCTTCTTTGGAGTTTGGCCAGGAGAAAGCCATGGCGTGGGCGTACAATACGCCTGACGGTACGCCGAACAATGGGCCAACCATTGCTGCCGTTTCCCTGTCCGTGACGGCGCTGGCTCTTGTCGCGCTGTGTCTGAGGATCTATGTCAGGACGAGGATTGCAAAGGCTGTCGGTCTGGGTACGTATCTGAAAGGGGCCCTTGGCGATCGTCATGGCGACTTCGTTTCTTGGCTCTCTTGTAAGATCCGATAGGTCAGAGGCTAATTAAAGAAACGCAGATGACTGGTTAATCATTGCTAGCTGGGTATGCGACCGATTGAACTTTTTTTTCCCATCGACTACCTCGTCCGGGTGGTTTCGAAGGAAAACTCTCGTCTACTGGCTGGTCCACTGACTCGAATGGGAATTGGGAACAGATTGGAGCTTGCGGGTACACTTCAGCAACCATTGTCCGTATGTATATCCCATTACACAACCGAGCCGGATGTGGTGGTTTGGAAGGATCAATTGCTGAACCCCTCTGCAGAAACGAAATGGGGCCTCGGGCTGATTGAACTCGATACCATGCCGGACGAAAATGTCCTCGACTTTGGCAAAGTACTATTTACCCCTGTCCTTCCTTGTCATCGTTTCCATGAATAAATCATTAAATCCCTCTAGACGCAATATATCGGCGCGCCGTTGTAAGCAAATTCCTCTTTCAGCCCCCCTCATGAGAGACACTGTTGACTCACAACTCTTTTTGTCCAACTAGCTATGTTCTTGGCATTTGGGGCTTCAAGACCAGCCTGCTCGTATCCTACATCCGCTTGGTACCTGGGACGTACCGACTGTTGCCTATCTCGATTGCCGCGATTGTTACCATGGCACACATAGCCTTTGTGCTGGTTTTCCTGTTCCTGTGTATTCCGGTACGACAAACATCCTGAAACGCAGCCCCCCTTTTTGAGATGCCGTCTCTGCTTAGAGTGAAAACGGCAACGAATAGATCCTGATGATCCTGTATAATTAGGTCCAGAAGCAATGGGAGCCTCTCGTGCCGGGTCATTGTGCTGATGCCGTTCCGTTTTACCTCACCTTCTCGTCTCTGACAATCATCTTTGACGTCATCACGTACGTTTCTCGCTTCGCTTTCGACACTCTCGTCATACAATGTCTCCTAACCTGTTTTGGCCAGGCTCGTCCTCCCCTTCCCCGTCCTCATCAAGCTCCAGATGAAAACTCGTCGCAAAATCGCGCTGCTGTGCCTCTTCGCCTTGGGGCTCTTCGTCACCATTGTGCAAATCATCCGGATCCAAACCATCAGCAACCTGTCCAACTACCTCGACTCCGCCGAAGCCATCAAGTGGTCCATTGTCGAGACGGCCGTCGGCATCATCATTGCGTGCGTGCCCACGCTGGCGCCCCTCGTCACGTACTTTTCCGAAAAGACGCGCAGCGGCGGCAGCAGCGGCAACACGCCTGCCAGGCCCGGCGCAGAAGGCCCGTATGCCCTGCAGTCGTGGCGGGCGGCGAAGAGCGGCATGAGGCCCCTGGGCAGCGCCGCTGATGGGGAGAATGGGAGCGAGAAGAGCACGGAGAATATCTTGCAGGGGCCGGTAGCTTCGGTGAGCGAGGCGAGCGAGACGAGCGAAGGGGCTGGTCCCGCTGCGAGCAGGAGTAACAACTGATGGTGATACAAGACTCTGTTGTTGCTGTAATACTGCTTGAGGATCATTGAGTACAGGGATGGTTGGTTCTACTTTTTGTTTGTATTCATGAAAGTCGTCACGATAAGATATAATACCAAAGATACCCCCTAATCACGGTTGACTGTTTGTGTTCACTGGGGATGGTTTGTGCAAGGAGAAGAAGCAACAAAATCAAGTCAGCATATCCATGCAAGACTGGCGTATAATCAGCAGTTTTCACTCCTCATGCTCTCTTACTATACCCAAGCATCCCACAGAACCACATCCCATTAAGCACTCAGTCATCGTTATGCACATGAATAACCTCCCCCCCCCCTGCTGCTATACAAGCAGGTCTATCAACTACCTGAATAGGAAAATCCATCAATCCCTTTTTTCAGTAAGCTCAAAAATCAGTACCATCAACACATACTCATACACCATAAACAAGATCCACTCAACAAGCTCCCTCACAACGTCCATCACATCAAACGTACCATCCACTCGAAATAAATCCAAACCACACACCCTCCCTTGAACTAATCCCAATGACCAGATTCAGTCGAGTCGTGAGACGAAGCCTCCCTCCCTGGTGGTACGTACCACGCCTCCAAACAAAAAAAAGTGATTGGTCGAGTTTCACGCGGGTACCGAGAACCGAGAAGAAAATCTCACATCAGCTGGTTTGCAGGGAATGCTAGCCACTGCACAAAAAGAGGTGAAGGCAAGGAAATCGAGGGGGGGGGGGCAAAAAGGGAGAAAAAAAACCAGTGTGCAAAATTCAAACCCGAAGTCATGCCAACCATGGACAGGGGGGGGTCTCAGAGCCTCGCAGCGCACACACACACACACACACACACAACAAGACAAG
>MDJU01000424.1:0-27981 GCA_001721665.1 Trichoderma pleuroti
GATGACAGCACAATGAGCGTTTCATAGCCGCCCAGACGAACGCTGCGGCGTAGGGCTGTGGTGCCGACAATGTGGCTCTCGTATTGTGCGCTGGCAGGGTGGCTCCAGTCCCAGGTCACCCGCCAGAGTGGCATCCGGCAAGTCGTTCCAGAACCAGCGGCCCGAGACGGAGTGGAATGATCTCCCGGCAGACATGGCGCCGTCTCTCCTGGGGCCGCCGAGGAACGACAGCGCGCCGGGATCCGGCGCCAGCTCGAGGAGCAGCTCCACCGTAAGAAGGAAGAAGGATAGATCATACCCAGCTGCGGCATTTGGACAGTGAAGCCCGCATCATACGCTATAGAATGGCCGGGAAATCCATCCAACTCTCTGGTTGCAAGTGAGCCAGAGAAGAGAAAGAGAAGAAACAAAACTCGAGGGGGAAAAAAATTAGACATGAAATCTTTGAATCTTTAATGAACATTGTAGAATCTTTAATTACAATCAGCTACTATCCACCACTTCCTTCATATATAGACCAATCGTCAGTTCGACGAAACCCAAAAAAAAGACAAGCTTTAAATCCAAAGACTAAAAGACCTGCTCTCTCTCTCTCTCTCTCTCTCTCCTTCTCCATATCATGCATGACATCGTACAAAATCGTCCCAACAGGAATCTTGATATACAGAAAACTTTTTCTTGTCCCCAAGTGCAAAAGACGCCTCCTTTGGATATTCCCCGGAAAATTGAAAAAAGACCCAAATTATGAAACAACCCAAATTGACAACACCAGCTCAACACCGGTTTCTCTCTGCTCTTTAATTCCTACCATATCTGCTCCACAAAAATGCGGCAAGGGCTCCAACTCCAACGCCGGCGGCAACCAAAGCTGGGAAGGACAACAATGAAGATTCTTCGACTGCAAATTAAAGTTGTTAGCTAAAATTACAATAAAGTAGATGAGGAGAGAAGGGGGGGGATGCAAAGAAGGGAGAATGCAAAGAGGACGAAGGATGGTAAAATCTCTCGACAAGGTCACATACCAGGAGACTCGAAAGGCTGAGAAAGGCGGCGCTTGATATCTCGTCGTAGGTCAGCAAGGAAGTCTCCAGGCTTCTCCATCTTCTGCGCCATCAGAGCAATCAGAGCGGCGCCCACACCGCTGCCGTCCTTGGCGATGCCGATGCGGATCTTGTCCGCGCCGCTGGGGCCGATGCCGTCAATGGCGCGCAAGGCCTCGTAGATCATGTCCCGGAAGAAGGGGTAGTGCTCTACCAAGCTGCCGTCCACGCCAATGTCGACAATCTCCTCGGCGGGATCGTTGAGCTTTCCTGACTGGAGAACAATGGCACCAATCGCGACGGCCGAGAGCCTAGCCGCTCTGCGGACAACAGCGCCGGCGACGGCCTTGAATGCCTGCGCATCCTCCAGCGAGGGGGTGTACACCTGAAGCGTGTTCTCCAGTTCTTGGCGGATGGCCACCAGCTCGGGCGTGTTGTCGGCAGCCGCCACGGACAGGACGGCAGTGTCCAGTCCCCACTGGAACAGGAGGCCAGACTTGGGGCTAAGGTTCGTCGTCGTCGACCAGTCATTGGTGCTGGAGTTTGTGTCGCGGAAGAGGGACGTTTCATCATCCTTCATCATGTCGGCAACCGCTAGTCGCACAATCTCACCCAGGAACATGCCGGATACACGCTTTTCGTACATCTGGATGCCGGGGTTGACACTGTCTCGATCCAGCGCGGCATCCCACACGGTGGAAGGGAGAACATTGAGCTGGTTATCGAATGAACCCCACTCGGTGTTGATGACCATTTCGCCCGTTGAGGCGTCGTACTCGCCCTTGATGGGCTTGGTAATGTTTGACGTCTTCTCAATGTAGGCGCCGTTGGTTCCAGTGCCAAAGATGGCGCCGAGAAGAGAGCGGTGCTTTCCTGTCGATGTGTACGAACGCGCCATGAGGGTTCCTACGGTATCATTGACCAAAGCAGCCACCTTGACGGGGAGATGAAGCCGGTCAATCTCATCTTGGAGGAGCTTGCAGACATCCTTGCCAATTGCGTCGGGAATGTCAAAGCCCTTGGTCCACCGGATGAGATTGCCCTTGTTGATGCCGAGCTGCTGGACGGGGAAGCTGAATGTGAAGCCGAGGCGGAAAATCTGCTCATCGTGGTAGCCCTCAGGGAAGCTAGTCGTGTTGCGACGCGAGGTGGCGCTCTCAAAGTGCTCTCGGTGGTGCTCCCGCAGGAAGAGCTCGATCTGCTTGGCCAAGAAGGCGAAGAGATCTCTCGCCGTCTTGGCCACCATGAGATTCTTGGGAATGGCGACCTTGTTGTAGGTCAGGTTGAAGGTGCTGTCGCCGTTTAGTGTAACGGAGCAAACGCGAAAGTTGGTGCCGCCCAAGTCAACAGCTAGGTAAATGCCCTGTGAAGAAGAAGAACAAAAAAATCAATTGGTCAGTTGTGCCGTCCGTCAGCGAACTTGTAGCGTTACGGGGAACAACTCACGCGCTCCGTGCCGTCTGGCACAGCAGTTACGTAGGAGGGAATCTGACTGAGACTGGTTCCATCTGCTTTTAATCCCTCGTCTGCAATGACGTTAGTGGTGAGCACACGCACGAACGGCGACCAATGCGCCCGAGGGAATTGTGCGCCGAGCTTACTGGTTTGCTTCAAGTATTCTTGGACATGGCGGTTGAGGTCCTCGTCCGAAAACTCGAACTCGGACACCACCCTGCTGGTGTGCTCTGCCAGGCCCATTGTGAGGACTCGCGACGTTGGGGGTGAGAATGCGAAAGGCGGCAGCGGACAGATGAGCTCGTCGTGGACGTTGAGTTGCGAGGTCAAGGAAGAGAGAGGCCACAAAACGTTGGGATGGAGATGAAAGAGGGAGAGGAGTTGACAGGCCCACGGTAGCTGAAAGAGGGCGGTTTGTATCGTGGCGTCATGGAGCGCGAGCTGGGCCAGCTAGTTGTTATAAACATTAGCGAGCCGGCCACAATCGACAAGTGCCTTATACTTTTCGCGTGATTCCGTGGATGCGCATTTGCGCAGCGAGCATGGGATAGCCACAGGGATTAGCCCCAACTCTGGGGACGGCGCGGGGCGTTTGGCCGAGAGCTCCATGCTTAGCGTAGCCTACCATGGAGAGTCTCCCGCATGCTGTCGACGCGGCCGGCGAATCAAGGCGTCGACAGGACACGCCTCTCCACTCGTCACACGCCGGCGGGCTTGTGGGAAGCTTCACGGCCACCGGAATATCCGTCCTGCTGGGCAAGGCTCTGGAATGTTCCTGTCCCTGTTCCCCCCCAACGAGGCGGCATCCACTGTTACGTAGAGACGGGGCAGGAGATGGAGTAACGCGGGCAATGGGGGGGGGGGGGGTTTCCAGAACAGGCCCTGAAGCGAACAAGAGGAACCATGACGAAGGGTCACTCACCGTGGACAGCACCAACAGCACGAGGATGGGCAGCAGCCACACTCGATGGACGGACAGTGTCGACTTGGGCCGCTGGCCTCTTCCTGGCACCACCCTGTCGCCGTGGCCGACGCGCCACACGGCGCCGAGGCCTCGAACCTTGTCCTCGTGGCACGCCGTTTTGACGTTGGAATCGTGTGCTAGCAAAGGCAGTTGAGCATTTCGGACCCCAATCCCGCCAAGCTTCTCCCATTGCTGCCACTTCACTCACAGTACATGCTCCCACTTACACCCTCACAATCTCACAATCCTCTCGGTAGGGCGTGGAGAGACAAAGGCCATGGAGCCACCCGCATACGCAGCTGCGGAGCGAATGTGGCCCAAGCTGGAGACACTGAAGAAAAGGGCCGTATACCGCGTAGGTGCTCCGTCCTGCGTACGAGAAGTCTCGTGGTAGAGAGAAAAGCGCGCGATTTTTGGCTTTAGTTGGGCTGGGCGACTCAGCGTCCTCCAGTGGCGTTCATCAAGTGGTACTGCGGACTTGGCCTCTGTATCATCTAATTTCCCCCCAAATGGCCCGAAGATGCAGGATGCAGGCACAGAGTGCCACTCAAAACGCCAGACAGCCACCGTCTCCTGGGTCCTGCCGGTGATGACGGGCGATCACGACGCTGCAATGACACGGCCAGATGCAAAGTTTCGCCGAATAGCCTTGCTGTTGACCCGGGAACCCTTGAGCTGCAGAAAACTCTCGATCCCGCAATGCTAGCGTCAGGTGCGCATACTCGTATATGGCGCAAACCAAAAACAGGCGGCGTTGACAAAGTGTCGAGCCCGTCCGACTTCGCAGAGGAGGCTTGGTTGAAGGTTCGATAAGTAAGGGGGATGGGGGGGGGGTCCAGAGAGATGGAGCTGCAAGTAAGAAAGCAACTCAATTTGTGCCACGTCGATGACAATGCCTTTGGGAGGAGAGATAAGACACCCAGAGAGTCGAAAATTCCGGCAGACGTCAATTGTGCTTGGCTTCGCTTAGATAAGGGGTCTCGTCGATTCAATCTCACAACACACAATAAAAAAAAAGCCTACTCGACTCACAGAATCACAAACAAGAGGAGGAGCTTCAGCAGCACGACCCAAGAGCTGTCCTCCTTGGGGGCCTTATATCATCCGCCAACGCAGAGAAAGATGGGGAACTCTCCTCCCTCGAAAACGAGCAATCAACTATTGGCGCGGGGAAGCTGGTCTGTTTTCAACAAAGCGACTGGTCTCTAGGTCTTTAAAAAGGCGGTATTCCATAGTATTGTCCCCTCGCTCATCCACTTTAGCCTAACCCGGAGGACTTTTTTTTTCCCTTATACATGCCGTGTGGATAATTGGCCCATCGATTCAGACTTTTTCGAGTAGAGTCTGGACGGCATCGAGCAGCCGCCATTACACGTCGTCGTACAGAAGCAATTGTACAGGCAGTAAGAAAATGGACCAGTGCTAGGCCACATCGCAGCAATGTGGACAAGTGGACCGACCACCTTGCATGGCGGAAGCCCTACCCTGGTTGAAAAAAAACCAGTATGGAATACTATCCGCCCTCAGGCCTGTCGCGAGATGATGAGAAATGCAGCCAACAAAAGGCCCGCGCAGAATAAGAAGACAGAATTCCTATGTTCGTCACCTAGTCGCCAAAGTGTTAGAGATGGAGACTAAACAGGCCCAGCTGAAATATTCTTACCGTCACGATCGAGGCTGTGTACAACAACCACGAAGACGTTTAAAGGCAGCCTAAGAGCGCTATAGACTCCACCTCGCGCATAGTCGTCGACTATGTTGCTTTTGATGAGGGCCATTTTCGGAAAATATGCACCCACACAGCCTTCAACGACACAGAATGCCCAGAAGAGCATATATTCGTGGTCCAGCATGGTTGAAACGGCGAATACCCCAGATGTTATGGCAAATACGAACCTGAGCGTGTTCAATGCGCCGTCTTTTGACCTCAATGGGTCCTGAATCGCGGTAATCCTAGATCCGGCCATCATGGCGCACATGAAACTCGAGAAGATGAGACCAAAGGGGAGCTCGTCCTGATTCCCCGACTTTGCTCTCACGCTCTTCAAGGCAGCCGACCAGAAAAACACGAAAAGGTACATTGGACCTTCGAAGCAACAAGAAGCAAAGTTTAGAGCCATAACCTTGGGGTTAGTCAGAGCTCCAAGCATGCGATGCTTCAGCTTTTGAGCTCCCGGCGTTTTCTTCGACGTATCGACACTGCCATAGTTTTCTCGCCACATGACCAAGATGAGCACGCCGGCCCCAATACAGCAGACAAGGCTGGCGAGAAAGGGTCCCAGCCGAGAATCGAACCATTGGACAAGGCCATTCCCTATTATGCCAGAGAATATCGCCGTGATCGTGCTGGTGGTGATCATGTTGGCAAAAACTTGGCTGAGAGAAACCATGCTCTCGTCGAGCTGCAATAGGCGGTACTCGGTAATCATCCAGGCCTCGAAGACGCTAAACAGCAATGTAGTCGCAATGCCTCCAAAGAAGCGGCCGAGGTATAGGGCGTAGAGATTGCGGCTAAGCATCGCAAGGCATGTAATCCCGTAGCAGATGCAATATGCAACGCAGGCAGCCGCCTCCCGTAGTGATCTGCGAGCTGTCCTGCAAAGGGGGCACTCGCAGCACCAGAAACAAAGCCCGAGGCATACAAAAGTGCGACAGTGTGTTCTTCGAGCTGCTTTTCGTATTTGTAAATCGCATATGTATAGGGGCCCTATACCGTGGCTCGTGTCAGGATCAGGACAGCTTGAAGAGAAAGAGTCTTTACACACTTGAAGCCAATCGGCTGCGACCACCAAGGCGTAGACGAAGAGGAACTCCCGCTGAAACTTGGTAGCAACTGCTTCACTCTGTTCATCTCTCGGGATACCACGATGTCGCTGCTTGTGGATCTGAGAGCGACGGTGGTAGATGAAAGAAGATACATTTGCGACGACCAAGATGGCCAGGTTCACTTGATAGAAGTCCATTGTGGTTGAATGTAAATAGCCTTGCTTTTTACATTCTATTAGCTTGGGTTCAGAAGGCGAGTCAATCACTGACGATGATGAGAAGACTGAAAATCAGGGAGCATCTGCCTTGGAGGTAGAACAAGGTGGCCATTGTGCATGTCCAGGGGTGTGCAGGTGAGGCTGTTCATGCATCGCTCTTTCCAAGTCCATTGTCGACCTGTACCGCCTTTTGAAGCGTCTCCTCGAGGCAGGAGCCTTACGTTGGTAACATGAGGAAGGCACCAGCGTACTTGCTTCTTGCTTCTTATCTCTCTGCGATAGGATTCAATCTTCATTTTACTGTTGTTGCTTGCTACATACCCTGGAGTAGCTAATGATGAGTTCAACCAACGGTTTCAAACGGCAACAGCTTGACAAAAAATGTCTACTAGGTAGACAAGACAGTCTTGTGAGATGCAACAGACTCAATCAAGAATATACTTTCCTCAAGCTACAATATTTGGTTAGGTCCATCCCTTCAAGAATTTAGTCAACCACCAGTACCAATTCAGCGAATAGGCCAGTTCCGGCAACCCTGCAAAATAGTTCAGCAAGGGCTCGACAGAGGGTTCTCTACAGGGGTTTCAAATATTTAAACGATTTTCCTGCTGAAGGAACAATCCGAGAAAGAAAAGACAAGGAGAATTCATTCCACCAGGGTAAAAAAAAAATACACAAAGACTCCATGGAATGGTGATGGATGCATTTGTCAAAATGGGCAAAAATATGCGACCTGTGTGGATCGAACACACGACCTTCAGATAAACTGGTGATTGAAGTATAGGCTTCAGTCTGACGCTCTCCCAGCTGAGCTAAGGTCGCAAGCTATTTGTTGGAGAAAATGCGAGAGTTAGATGCTACAAGTACCGTTGGTGGTGCGTGGAATTAATTGTGTGGGGACGATGGGTTTTCCCAAGTTTGGTTTCTTTTGCAATTGACGCGGACAGAGACAGAAACAGAAACAATAGCGGCGGCGGTGGAGACTTTGATGCGGCTCTGTGCCGGTCCCCTGGAGATGGATAAGCTTACACGTGATGGCCGATTATTTTGGGGCATATTATGATTGAGCAGGCAAGGGACAGAGGGAGCAGGATTACTAAATAAAAGACTCCCTATTTCAGGCCCGTCTATAAATACCGCCCATGACTGTGCCTTCGTGGTCGTTCTCATCAGCGGCAGCGGGCATTGACGTTGATTGATACACGATTATTAACGCAATGGCTCGCTGCACATGGACGGTTTCTGTCAGTCCAGAGGCCCCACCGTTCTCTCCCAAGGGCTGCCCGAACCAACCCCGCCTTGCCCAAAGCAAAACCTGAAGTCCTACCCGCCAAGAGCCAAAAGTCCTGGGCTAACATTCTGCCCCTACATGCTCCGTACAGGAGAGGAGAGGGAGGAGAGGGCTCTGGCTATGGGTGTGGCACGTTGCATTACGCTGTAGGTACTTTGGTTGCAGGTACTCGTGCTGCTGTGCCGAGTACCTACAGTGCAGTAGCTTAGCAGCCCGGGGCCTCCATCGACGGTGGAATGAATGGTTGGGTTCGCAGCGAGATGTTGGAATACGGCATGTGCATGTATCTTTGTCTCTCCCTCTCCCTCTCGGGTCATTTGGAAACAAAGAAACGGCGGGAATATTTTTGCTTTTTGACGCTTGTGTCGATTTGCGAGTGGCTTCGCCCCGCCACGATCAACGCCTCCACAAATGGCAATGCCTCGAGAGTGCGACAAGTTGGTTGGCAAAGCCCACCTTGTCCACACACTTGCTCGAACGTGTTCGTGCAATGGGATTGTGCTAGTTGGACACGGCGGCTTTTGCGGTACTCGTGCTACTATACAGATACAGATACTGTACTGTACAGTATTGGATTTGTCATGCCGCGCGCAGAGCAGAGATTCAACGCCTTTACTCGTAATTCTATTCTAGATCTGGCCCATCTTTGACTGCATCGCTAGTAGATGGCAAGCTCGCCATTAGCCCCGCCACTGAGCCGTGCCATTGGCACAAAGAGCTGCCCGATCCAATATTCGTGGTACTGCTGCTGCTGATCGCTGTCCGGATTTCTCAGCCGCACGGCCAGCAGCCGCACTCGTAGCCTACAGGTACGAGGTAGGCCTATGAGAGGGCCCTGGATGGGGGGCACCCTGGCTCTTACACGGGTGCGCTCCCTTGGCTGAACATGCATAGCTCCAACAGAGCTGCATGTACTCCGCAGGGATGGGAATCACCTTGTTTGGCATCCGCAGAGGAGCAGCAAGGACAGAGCAAAAGAAGAGAGGGAGCAAGACGGGAATAGGGTACGGAGAGGCACGGAGAGGCACGGGATGGATGGAATCAAAGTCCATCATGTTAGCCTTTCGTGGGCCCCGGAATGAGCAAAGCTAGCGCGTGCAGTTGCACAAACGTCCACGCAATACGGAGTGCATGTACTATGGGGGAGAGGCGCCTTGACGTCAAGGACGCGGGCGATTTCGTCTTGATACGAAGGGCTTGTGACTTGTGATTCCAACCTGCGCATCGACACGAGGCAGAGGTGCAAAGGGTGCGGTTCGCAGACGAAGCGATGGATACCTTGCATGTTGGCATTACAAAGTGGTATACGGAGTAATCTGAGTCGTTGAGACGGGTTTGATGCCATGTGCTGTCATCGAATGTCAGTAGCAGTGTCAGTGTCAGACTGTGTAGTTCCTACTAGGTACCTGGATCTGGTCTAGGATGCCGCGCAAGGCACATCGCCAGCGCCGAGGCTTTCTCGAGCTGCGGCTCAGCCCTGCGCAGCAAACGGGCAATCATCACATAGTATTAGAGCTAATCAATCAATCCGATGGTCGCTGCGCTGCACAGCCAAACTGCACCCTTGGCCGTGCTGCTAAATTCTGACTGCCCGGTCGGCTTGGCCCTATCCCAGCCCTGGGGGGCGTGGGGGAGAGAGAACTGAGGTACGAGCACCTAAACCAACACGGTACGGTCAGCAACGTACATGCCTGGTACTCGTACGAGCGCAAGTCCTGCCTTGCCTTGTCCTGTGCTGTGCAGTCCTGGCTGCTGTGTGTTGGCTTTGTCACCTTTGGTACTGTGCTGTGCTGTGCTGTGCATGCCCTGGCAGGGACCGATCAAATCAAATCAAATCAAACCGAGCCAGACCAGACCAATTGTGCGTCCTGCATTTTCACTCCTCCTTCTGCTCCAGTCCCGTCTCTCCCACACCACAGCCCTGAATTGACCGCTGGAAGATTCCTCTCTTAGGACTCTCTGCGCGCGCCAGACACTAAAAGGCGCCAGACCAGAGGCACCCGACAGACACTTTGCAACTGATCTTACCAGACCAAACCCGACCTAAGCCCAATCCTCTCGCCCCGGCAAAGCACCCTGCGCCTTCGTCCCCCATCAGCCCTTCTCCTCCCCTCCACTCCTCTTCTTATTTTCCCCTTTCCCCGAGTTGCCCTCCTCTTCCCTCTCCATATGAGTTCTCTGAACTCCCGCTTCAAGAGCCTTGGTCTCGGCAAACGCAAATCCACCGCCAGCATTCACAGCGTCCAGGGCGTCCCCCCCACCAGCACCAGCACCGGTACCCCTCCTCCAGGCCAGATCCAAATACCTCAACAGCTTCAACCTCAGTTCCCGCCCCAGACGCTCCCGCAGCCGCATCCCCAGACGCCGCCGCCTCCAGGCTCGTCCGCCAGCCCAATGAATCACCAAGGCCCGGGCGCCCGCCCGCCCAGCTACACGGCTGGCAGCTATCCCCAACCGCCTCAGGGCGCCATGGGCCGCACCAGCCCCATGGCTCCAGGCCAGAACCGCACCCCGCCATCGCAGATGACTGGAGGCCCTCCGCCCATCAACACAGGCGCTCCCGTCGGCTACCCGCCCAACATGAATCCCCTGGGCCAGATGCCTCCGGGAATGCCTCAGGGCGGCCCTCCCCCAGGCGCTCCCGGCTTTGGCCAGCCCACCGGATACCCTCCTGGACCACCGCCCGCGGGAGGTCCCATCGCCCAGCAGTTTCAGCAAAACAACCCGGCGGCCGAGGTCGAGGGCGCGAGCAGAAGCAAGGCCCAGCTCATTGTTGGCATCGATTTTGTTAGTAACCCCGATTCTCAAGTTCCAAAACCCTGTGCTGCTCTGCTGGCAGAGCAAGAGGCAGGAGACTGGAAGCAAGAAACAAGCAAGAACCCAAAAAAAAGGACACGCGAAACAAGAAAGAAGCGCAAGAATGTGTTTGACTAACAAGACGTTTCCATAGGGTACAACCTTCTCTGGTGTTGCCTTTGCCTTTGCAACCAACAACGAGGCCAAAGAAGACATCATTACAGAATGGCCCGGCGCCGGTTCATACACCAAGCAAAAGGTGAGGAGTGCTGCGCCCTCGTGGACTCTACAGGAGCATTGCAACTGACGCACAGGCAGATCCCCACCGTGCTCTACTACGATCAGTACCAAAAGGTGGTTGGCTGGGGTCCAGATATCGCCGATGCTCTGGCTCCCACTGGTTACCCCAAGCCAGGAGTGCAAAAGGTTGAGTGGTTCAAGCTGCAGCTGATGCTCAGCGGCAACACATACATTGACCCCATCAACCTGCCTCCTCTGCCTCCGGGAAAGTCCGAAATCGATGTCGCTGCCGACTACCTCTTCAAGCTCCGCCAAGCTATGCGCTCATCGCTGCAAAAGACTCTCGGAGAGGTGTTCAACAGAGAAGAGCGCAACATTCGATACTATCTCACCGTGCCGGCCATTTGGAACGACGCTGGCAAGGCTGCCACCCGAGCTGCGGCCATTCAAGCCGGCTTCCTTCGCGACGAAAACGATAACCGCCTGACTCTCGTTTCTGAACCGGAAGCCGCAGCTCTCTTCTGTTCCAAGACGGGTCTGCTCAACCTCAAGGTGCACGATGCCGTCCTGATTGTTGATTGTGGTGGAGGTACTGTCGATTTGATTGCGTACGAAGTCGAGGATGAGAATCCCTTCACAGTCGCTGAGTGTACCGCTGGATCGGGCGACTCGTGTGGCTCTACCGCCCTGAACCGCAACTTTAGCAACATCCTGCGGACCAAGATTCGAAAGATGAAGCTTCCGGATGGATCCAAGACAGCCGGCCGTGTCTACGCCAAGTGTATAATGGACTTTGAGAACCGAATCAAGGCCGATTTCCGAAACAACGGCCAGAAGTGGGCTGTCGACGTCGGTATCGAGGCTGAGTTCCCCGAGGCCGGCATCGAGGAAGGCTACATGACCTTTACCAATGAAGAAATCCTGCAGTGCTTTGAGCCCGTCGTCAACAGGATCTTGGAACTGGTGCGAAACCAAATCATTGCCATCCAGGCCCAGAACCGGACACTGCAAAACATTTTGGTTGTCGGTGGATTCGGTGCCTCAGAGTACCTGTTCCAGCAGATCAAGCTGCATGTCCCTCCTCAGTTCCAGTCCAAGGTTGTCCGACCCATGGACTCCGTGGCCGCCATTGTCAAGGGCGCAGTCACTGCCGGTATTACGGAGCGTGTCATTACCCACCGTATTGCACGTCGCCACTACCTCATGGCCACGCTGCAGCCTTTCAAGGAGGGCTACCACCCCGAGGCCTACCGAGTGCCGTCTCTTGATGGAAAGGACCGATGCAAGTTCACCAGACAAATTTTCGTGCACAAGGGCCAGAAGGTCAAGAACGGCGAGCCCTACAAGGTCTCCTTCTTCAGACAGGTCGCTCCAGGAGCCACCCTCATGTACGAAGATGTTTTGTACGCCTGTGACGACGACGTCTGCCCCGAATATACAAAGGATCCTCGTAAGTTTCCTCCCCTTATCATCATCGTCCTAATCACTTTCTCCCCCCCTCTTGATCATGAGCGAGACTAACGCACCTATTTCTCTAGGCATCAAGGAAGTTGTTACTCTTACATCCGATCTGTCTCGCAAGAACCTTGAAAAGGACTTTGAGCGAATGGACACCCCCCAGGGTACCTTTTACAGAGTGTACTTTGACATTTACCTGACTCTGGACGGCTCAGAGTTTAGCGCCGAGCTCGTGTGCCAAGGCGAAGTTATGGGCCGCTGCCGAGCCCGGTTCAGGTAAACAATGAGGGACTCGATGAGGAAGCTTTACCAGTACATACCTCGTTACACGTTGGGAGCTTTGATGAAGACAAGACAGCTAGCAGGCCTTGAAGTCAAAGATATATACACACATGATACCTATTAGGGGACGCGGCCAAAGATGAGGAAGATACACAAGGCCCAGCGCTATCTAGATAGCCGGCGGGGGCACCGAGAGAAAAGCTAAGGGAGACGTGGGCTCTTTGTTTGCTATTTGAGCAACTATTTTTTTTATTTGATGTTGGATTTGAACATACACAAGCCAAGAGGAGAGCATGATTCGACAGCCACTCTTGCTTGCTGAATGGGGAGGATGATGAATGAAACGAAAGAAGATTATGATTGGCAATGTCATTAATAGATAGTCGGGTGCGGCTAGACCAAAGAACATGTTAGTCCAAAACGGCGTGCCATTCCATCTTATCAACAGTTGCAGCGGCCATGCCCTTTTTCCTGCGTGAATTCCCATTCCAGTGAGATTTCATAGTTATTAGAAGCCTACAGTAGCACTTGCCTTTTTCGCAGAAGCAGCATCAACCCTTCTCTCATGGTGGAATAATCGGAGGGAAGGAGGCAAACGATGTCATCTTTTGCCGGCCAATCCCTGCCAGGAAATTCTCCTTCTTTTCCCCCTTCTCTTCTTCCTTTCTCCATCGTCAGTATTAATATCAGTATCAACTATTCCCTTTGCTGTCAAGTTGATTGGCAGTCATTCATCTTGTGATCCTCCTCTACGTTCCTGGGTTCTCTTCTCTTCTCTTCTTCTCTCATACTCTTTTTTCCCCTTGCTGCTTTTCAGAAATATTGTCAACATCGCAATATCGAGCCGCGGCGCGTTGGGTGTCGGCATTTTTTTTTTCTAACCACCTCACGAACCTCCAGGAACTCCGAGGCCCACGCTTTCGACTATCGGCGTCCTCTCTGCTTCGATCTATTGCCTCTTTCCAGCTGCCGCATGGCCCTTATTTTCAACAACAGCAAGATTGCAGGCTACGGCGTGCTCGCTATTCGTCTCCAAGGCGTGTCTGTTGCGATTCTGTTGAGATTGGAAATCGAGTGATTCGGAAACAAGACTCCGGCTTTGTCAACTCTTGCCATCTCTGTCTTCCTGACCATATACTCCTCATAAACGGAATATTAGGCTTGTTCTTCCGAATATTTTGATTCCGCATCTGATCAGATATACGGCTGTAACCCGCCGCACGTATTCTAGGAGATACGAGCGTTTGTACTCGAAGTCGCATCATCCGAAAAGCCATGCCGCATACAACGAATCTTTGGAGTCGGATTACGGACTATAGACATTCAAGGCATAGGCAAACGATCTTGGCGTTGACAAATGTCCTGTTAATATTACCCGGTATTCAGGCAGCAAAAGAGTCATCCATGAACCACCACTGGCAAGCGGCGTTCTTTAGCCACGCTTTGGACAAACCACCAATCGCCAAAAAACAAGGCCCCCCCCGGTGAGCTGGATGAGAGGATCCCCTTGGTAGTGACGAACAAGTGTGACTCGACAATATGGCCCGGCGTTGCAACGCAGTCCGGGACGGGGCCTGGAATCGGAGGATTCGAGCTGGCAGCCAACAAAACAAGGAAGCTATAGGTAGGCCCTGATTGGCAAGGTCGAGTATGGGGCCGGACAAACTGTACTGTCAACGGAGATTCATGCGCCTGCAAGACGGGAGACTGCTTTGCAAGGATGGACTATGAATTCAGCGTATGTGACGCCCCCTGAAGCATTCAAGTTAAAAGTATCACGAAAACGAGTTCTAACGAGATGCGCGCGTAGGGAGCTACTCCTGCAACACTGGCAGAATTCAACCTGGCCGGTGGAGTTGACAACTTGCAAACGTTTTACGACATTTCTCTCGTCGACGGATACAACATACCCATGGGGATCAATTACATCCCCGCCAAGAACACCACCTTTATTCCACCGAACCTCACAAACTGTGCATGCATCGCCACCACGGGCTGGGTGTACTCGCCAGCAGGCAACGGCACCTTTTACTCCAACGTGACATATCCGATCCCCCTCGAGTCGGAGGAGACGAACGAGAGCGTCAGCGCGTAGTGTCCGTGGCTGAATCTTGCCTTTCCTCCGACTCATCCTGGAAACGGCATCTACCCCTATCCTGACGACAACGTTGAGCGGCCTGCCTTTGCCCCATGCAACAGCGCCTGCGCGGCCACTGGAACGGACAGGGACTGCTGCATCGGCAAGTACCATGATCCCAACATCTGCAAGCCGTCGCAGTATAGCAAGTCAGTCAAGGCGGTATGCCCGGACGCCTATAGCTTTGCCTACGACGATCAGCAATCGACCTTTATCATCCCCAAGGGCGGCGGCTGGGAAGTCGTCATGTGTCCCGAAGGCCGATCGACTGATATTCTCCGCAAGCTGGGCTCGGAAATGTTTGAGTTGGCAAGTGGTGGTAAATTGTCGCCACACACTCTCAAGAGGCTCCGAAACGCAACCTATGTCATGGAGGAACGTGGGTCTGCGGGCGTTGTGAGGCCGTGGGCCATGATGCTGATGATGTGCGTTGCTGTTGCTTGCACCTGGGCAATATTCTAAGAGTGCCAAATAACAGCGATGATGGGGACAAGAGTGGCTGAGATGGGACACTTTTGTATATTCCTCCCATCCTAGAGACGAGCATTTCTCTCCCTATAATACCTAGACAAATAAAATCATGGCTACTACCTACTACTTTATATCCCCCCTTTAACCAAGTCACAATGGATGGATAGCTGTAGTTGAAATGTCCATCATGGATGTTTGGTTTGTTTGTTTCTTTTCTTGTCATGATGGAGTGTGTAAGAGTGCAAATCTTTTGGCTCCAACGTGCGTATCTCTTCGTCTTATTTGTGACAACATGTATTCCAACATGGCTTCATCCTCCTTTGTAATAAATGATATGGTGAAGCCTCCAACGCCTGCCTCGAATCACTCAAGTTGCTCGGCTAGTATATCTCTACCATGTCCTTTCCCCGACCATCTGGGCCCGTGCCATTTGTGCGTGCTATTTCCCCCCCGTATAGCTCAGGGCCTGGGCTTTGATCAATTGTTGTTTCTCCTTTTTTTTTGTCTTGGCCGTCAACCTACCATCCCTCGTAAACCCCAGAGGCGGCCAGGCGTCCTTCTCAGCATTTAGTCTCCCTCGTCCCCACGTATTCCGTCATTTGCTGTGGTTCTGCTTCCCACTCCAATGGATGATCCCCCCCGACGATCACAGCGCGCCCTGGTAAAGTGGCGAGAGTGGCACCAAGGTTCAAGTCGGCCCAGCCTGCAGTGAACGGCTAGTGTTGCCAATTATTGACCACTAGGGCCGACCAAGATTCAATTTTCAATCAAACAGCCAGCACGGCATGCAGGTGCAGTTCAGCCGCATTAACTGCATCCGAATGCTAAGAGGAGGATTTGGTGGAAATGGAGCGTTGTTTGTGTCACTCGTGCTGTTCTAGGCTCGTCTTCAATTGATGCTAAGCCTCGCGCCCAGACACTAACACTGCCCAGACACTAACACTGCCCATGGCATGCAGCTCCTGCGCCTCTGCTGAGTCTCGCACTCCCACAGCGGTAAAGGACATTGGTCATGTGGGACAGGACAATTGCTGCTCTGCACAGAGTACGGCAAATCCCAGCCAGCAGCTGAGGTTTCGTGGCGTCGCAGCTGAGAAGTGATGAATCGAGATGAACAGCCGCAGGTAGCCGCTACATTCTAAACACACCCGACATCAAACATCAATGTCTGGTACATCTTAGTACTACCTAATAATTGTTTTCAATTTCCCAGTGATGATGTCCTGGATGGGTACTGCATGTTGCCTATGCCTACTACCTCAGTAGGTACATGTAGGGAGCTGGGTACCTGTAGCAATAGAGGTGTCAACCCTTGCACATTGATACAACAATGTACGAAGTAATGTATGTTGGTATATGTTGTAGTACGAGTAATGTATGTACCAATTGTTTGGGTATCTGGGCAGCGATTGAGGCTGGCATGACTGGTACATGTAGTCATTCCTCAGCCATACATCAACCATTTTCAAGGCATGCCGGCAGCTTGTGCACTTCATTCCCGCTAGCCCCAACTGACATGACTAGGAAATCTTCATAAAGCAGTGTCTCATTCATCATCGCAATGGACAGCTATGAGACGGCCAGCATACCGTTGCGGAGACACCAACCGTCATTCACGAGAACCATTACTGACCAGGCAGTAGAGAGGTTAGAATCTACGAGCAATGGTTCTTCGGCCTCGCCAAACCTAGTCTTGCTAACAAAACTGGTGCGGATAATCACAACGAGGGGTCTCCCAGAGTTCAATATCAACTTGGACTCGAATACTTTTCTTGTTGCAGGCGCAACCTATCAAGTGTCTAAAGCGACGGTATCTACATTCCGAGAAGAGTATGGGGGACAAAGAGAGCTTCATACTTTCGCACTCAAGATTGCCAAGCTACATATAGGAAGAACATTTTCTGATATGGGAACGAATGCAGCAGAGCGTCGCAGACTAAAGGTCATCTTGTTTGAACTGGATGTGCTATCACGTCCAAATATACAGAAGCACCCGAATATTGTAACCCTGCTGGGGTTTTCCTGGGGTGAGACGGCCTATGGCTATGCACCATCTCTGGTTATGGAACTTGCCACAATGGGAACCGCTCGCGAATACACCTCAGCAGAGCCAATGCTTTCTGATTCCAAGAGACTGGCACTCTGTCGTGATGTTGCTAGCGGCTTACGCTTTCTTCACTCTCTTTGTATAGTCCACGGCGATGTGAAGCAAGATAATGTCCTCATCTTTGCTGACACAGAGGCTGATGAAGGCTTTGTTGCCAAGTTGTCGGATCTAGAGCGGTGTCCAGCGAATCATGACGCTTTAAAGTACACGGGGACGACGCTCTACAATGCACCAGAAGTTCGAACACTAGGCTGTGCAGAACAGGAGCTGTTTTGGCTCTGCGATGCATTTTCTTATGGCTTATTGTCTTTCGAAGTCCTCTCTGGGGTGACATGGAAACATGTGCTTGGAGATACGGGTGATGCATGCATGGGGCAGAGAGGTTAGTTATTCGACACTACTTGCTTGAATAACGAGTCGCTCAAGACAAGGCTTTAGCTAGAGATGAGTGGCTTGAATTAGCCTGCGATTTCATCAAAAAGTCATGGCAAGGGTCCAACACGCTTCGTTCCATCTGTCAGGATATCGCGAGGGCTACGCTGACAGACGACCCTTTGAAACGACTCCCCCTTGGGTGGAACATGATGCTAAGCTCATTACAACACAATGAGTAAGCCTTTTTCACTATTCTCTTCGATTTTGGTCAAATCACTAAATGGGTCAAGTGATGTGGAAATGGAAGCGGCGCTTATTGAAGAACCCACGCAGCTTGTAGACTCTGATGCATCTTATTCAGTAGCTATATCCAGTAGTTTCTAATACTACGCTAAAAGGCTAATGGGGGGTTGCAGATTCTCGAGATACACAACAACATTGGGGGAATCTTTGACGATAGACTCGGCGATGCAATGTGGTTTGACCTGACACATACAATTTCGAGCACCAACAACAGGGAGCACAAGGGAAACTCGGCGTTTAACCTGTTTATCCTGTACTCGTTGGGACGCTTTGGTAAATTTGACAACGTAAAGGAGGCCTTGAAATATCTCAAAATTGCCGCCGAATGTCAGTACGGACCCGCGTTCATTGTGGGGAAAAGAATGTTTGAAGCAAACGGCCTGCGCGACAATCTCCCCCAGATTTTTATCGATGGCCCAAAAGATGATCATCTCCGACAAAAGATTAATCAGTTGGAGAGTCTTCCGAATGCGCTGTATTATTCTTCAGCTATTCGAACGTTCTGGCCTTCCAAATTGAGGGCGGATGCTCTAAGAATTGTCTCAAAACGCCTCGACCTTGCTCCCATGGAACTTGGCCAGGACCCTGCGCCTGACTTGGCTTCAAATATCCGCAAAATACGAAGTGGACAGGCGAGTGAAGCACAATTCTGTGCTCTTGCTGAAGAGTCTTGTTTACTTCATTATAGCGTTCTGAACAGCGACTATGAAGCGTGCAAGCTGCTTTTGGAACTACAATGCGGCGTCAACAGCACCATGCCAGGGGGAATGACGCCGTTCCATCTCGCGTGCCGTTGTGTGGAAATTGAAATCATGGAGCTACTCCTAAGCCACGGCGCTGATGCCTCTTTATGCGACGAAAACAACATATCACCACTGCATTGGCTGGTGCTTTTACCGGACAAGGATATTAGGCCAATGGCCAATATCATCATGTGTCATTTCAAAGAGGCCCAAATCGAGTTCACATCAATGATAGATACGGCACCAATGTTTTTGGATGACCTTGGGCTCATGCTACAGCGCGACCCGATGTCGTGGGCTGTTAGCTGCTGTAATTTAGCGGCGGTTCAAGCAATGCTCGATTTTGGTTTTTTTAGTGCAGATGATGAAGAGGAAGCACATCATTATCTTGGCATTGCAATGAACCATGTCTGCACTAGCATTATGGAATATTTCCTGGGATTTTGCAGACATACATCGGCTTATGACAAAGAGCATCTCTACCTGCTCCTTGGCAGGGAAGTTTCTAGTTTTACACGCTGGTTGATTCACGGAAGCGCTCATGACAAGACGCTGGGCGGGGCACTGGACCTTTTGGAACGCTTCAGATTTCGACTTCCTTTGAACTGGAGGGACATGGTTAGCGACGCTGCCTTCACACCATTAGGCAGAGCTGTGATCAGTTATGACATCTCACTCATCAAAGAACTCATTAAACGAGGAGCCAATGTCAACGATGTCAAAGATGGCAGCTTTCAGAGCTCCATCCTTTCATTGGCATTTGGCAGTTCTTATGCGGTTGGTCCTAGGCACCAAGTCATTGACACAATCAAGTTACTATTGGACCACGGCGCCACGAACGAGCGCGAACCGCCTCTTCATATAGCATGTTTTTTCAATGTTGATCCCAGCATATTCCAATTGCTCATCAATCGAGACTCGCAAGCGATTCGGACGATATTTAAAGAAGAAACACCGCTTCTGAATCTTATAAAATGTGGTGTCAAGGAGGATTTGATGACAAAAGTTAAGCTTCTGATAGACATTCCGAGAGCCGATTTGGATATTGAATCGTCTCATTCAGGGAGAAATCGAGATTGTTGCGGCACAGCTCTGGCATATTCTCTGATCCTTCTTGAATGGGATATCGCTGAACTTCTCCTGGATCGGGACGTCAGCCTCGACCTCGGAATCAAGGGGGGCCATCGACAATCCGTCCTTCACTTGTTGATTCACCACGCGTCCAGTATACTATCGACGAAGCGCAATGTTGAGTGGGGAGTGCTTCTCAGTGTATTGGACAAGCTTCTTCGATACCTAGCCTTAAAAGGCAGAGATGTCATCAACACTATAGATCATAACGGCGATAGCCCGCTGCGTCTAGCAATTAGCTATGCGCTTCCGAGTATCGTGAAGAAGTTGCTTTGGAGAGATTATGGAATATTTAAAGAAACGGTACAGGAGGAGTATGCATTACTTCAACAGTCTCTGCTCACAGCGCCGCACCCTGAGATGATGAGAGACCAGATGAATGTAATAGCGGAGCTCCTTGAGGAGTATCTGAAGATTGACGAAGCTGTAATGAACCCCAGCTAGGTCTTTCCAAGTGATGATGCTCGATTATGGATGATCAATTGGACAGTTTACTGAGAAGATTAATACAGCGGCCTATTAAATGTATAATATTGACCACGTTCAGCAACTGAAAACTGTGTCTCCATCCCAATAAACACCCAATTCAACAAACCACGACTAAAAGGGCTATAGTAGGCATCATATATGAGATAGAGAATCACAATGAATAACACACTAAGTCCGTCTAATGTGGCATAATTCTATGTGACTGATATACGCATGAATGACTTACAAATGAGAAATTAGAGCGGCACTCCAAGTTGAAGGACTGGATACTGCTAGTGGCCAGAAGCAGAAAGAATTAATTAAACACCCTTTTAATACTAGTCCGGTAACGCAACATTTGGGCATCCAAGTCGCGAACGATGCCCAACCCCTCATCTAGAAAAAGGTCAGCCATATGGGCAGAATAAAAGAGATTATTCCTTCGCATCACATCAGAATTGCATTTTTGGCATTCCTAGGTTATACCGGAACAGAACTTTTATTACATTCTTTTCCTATAATTGACCCAATAAGATACAAAGCCAAACCAGTACCCGTTGAGGGAATTTAACGTTGGTGACAACAATGCAACGTTTCACGCAGGAAAACAGATATATCAAGCGTGTGAGGTTGATTGCGCTTTTGGAAAAGCTATTCAATGACAACTACAGTGTAGAGGTAGGATTCTATGCGCGATTTATAGGTCTGGCACATCTGCCATCATTGGAAGATTAAGAGACCGACCAATTCTATAGCAATATACTAGCCCATGCGTATCTGTTGGCTAATCATGTTTCTACAAACAGGAGACCAAATCGGATTATATTATCGATGCGCCAAGAAAGTTGTCAGAAGTAAGTATATCAGTAAACTCTTCTCATGGCTATACATGCATGGCAACGAGAATACCTCCCTTCTTCGATGCACTAATTTATTACCCAATGGAGTCCATCTCAGATAACTAAGATTTATCGGCTATTAGTGGATACACTCAAGTAGAGCTTCACCATTCAGGGTACAATATCATATAACGCTACTAGGAGACCTATTGAAAGACCGCATCCAATACCACTGTGAGCACGCAACAAAGAGGAATGTCCCAATAGTCATGGGTACAAGAATAACGATGAACTTCCAGAAATCTCCGGCAACTTACAAAATGCTCATTCTGAACATCTACAAGATTTGAGGAGAATATTGCCTATATCAGACAGAGTATTAATTATTACTCTACGCGGAAGAAGCTAAGAAGTAGTCTGTAACATACCGATAGTAGCGAAGCTGGGAGATAAATAGTGGCGGCAAAAGTGAGAGATGTGGCATTAATAGAAGTTTTTTGCAAAACTTTCCCGTCTTCCTCGTTTTGTTCCGCGATTCGAACCAGTGTGTTTGTGCCATCAAGGGCTAATGTGCCCGCTCGATATTGAAGAATGCTGGTTAACTGCCTCCTGTCAAGGGTTGTACTTTTCCTTAAGAGGTGCTGACTTACCAACTCGCAAGTATCCGCTGACCGAAGTAAAAGGTCTGCCACAACGCGCTGATGATAGCTTACTTCAGACATGTAATCCTCAAGTTCGTTCATCAGGTCTTCATCGGAGAGGTGAGACTCATGGAATGTTAGATCAGCGCACAGTTTCTTCACTTTCCTCCCAATGTTGACAGAGCTCTCAAGTAGCCGGGCTGCCTTGAGAAGATGTCGTCGGAGAGCTTGGAGGCTCTGTCTATCAGAAAATCTGAGGACATAGTCATTCTTGTCCAGATAGTCAGCCTTGGCAAAGGTAGTCTTTTCTTCCTAATGTCTCATGTCAACACGTGTCAATCACAGCCAGAACCGAACCTGAGAGAGACGGCTGGACTAACAAGCTTTTCCAATTCTACTGTTTGCGTCTCAATGTAGTTGTGCCAGTTACTTATTGAGGCGGAGAGTACTATGACATGTATGACCAAGTGGCGGAGTGGTCGAAAACGATCTTGGCCTAGAACTTCTAGCTTGCCTTCTAGCAGTCTTTCAAAATAGGTCGATGGTTGGAGGAAAATGAACCTAGAAATGCCTTTCGAGCAGTCGATTTTCTGATAGATTCCAGTTTGTCGAAGAGACCAAGGGTCGCCGGTGCCTCGATGGTTCTCCTCAAAGAATCGCACTGTATAACATATCTCAACTTGTTCTAGCATAGAGTCAGAGCCCGCGGCAAATCAAGACGTCTTACAATTGTAGCCTACCAATCTTGGACTCTTTACGAGACTGCCTCCAGTGGAAATTATCCCACGTAGAATTGTCATCTTTTCTACGATATCCAAAAGTATGCACTGTTCCCATGAATAAAGGGAAGACCACTAAATGGGCCATAAGATGTTTGAATGTCTCTTCGCTAATGCAAAACCGGCTCCAAGTATTCCGCTGGCGTATAACGCTTAGTATAAATTAAGATTTAGCTCATCTAACCCGTGTAAGCTTACGGCGTGGGCTTGGGAGGCACCGAGTAAGTTATGGGTTCTTACTTACATCCAATGACTTTTTCCCCTCCACCAAAAATTGGAAGAGTAAAACATGACAGGTAATAGACTTACTAGAAAACTGTATCTTGGCTTTCGGTCTCCTTCTTGGTGTTAGCAGGAATGTTTACACAAGAGGGCCTGCGTCCACTGGTATTCTCTGGATCACGAACCTTCCAGTGGCTATCTAAATTGCCAGAGTCCTCAATGAGAAACTTCAGTAACTTATTGTTCGAAACCTTCCAGATTTCTAGTTTATCTTCAGTATTCGAGAATAGTCTCTTGGCATCTTTCTCAAGCCTTTCGTGCACAAGGTCGACATCACAATGCCATGAACCTGTTGAAAAAGGGTGTGAAACAGATGTCATATCTGTGTCGAGGTGGGCGCATCGGTTGACGGAAAAGTTCAATTGGGGAGATAAGATAGACTGGGCCAGCGTGCAATGCAACCGGATTATAAACACAGAGGGAACAACGTCCCAGTAAAAGGATATTCTACGTCACCTTCTGTCTCAGGCGAATCAATCCTGAGCAAAGGTAATCGGGAGTGCCTCATATAGCCAATCGCCCTGTAAATACCTATATGCACTTACAGTGCATTCCACAATATTATTGGATTTTCGGGAAACACAGCAGAGGCACAAGGCTCCCAGCCACACACCAATCCATTTCCAGCCAATCAGTGCTGAAATCAAATGAGGGGTATTCAGGCAGGAAATACGATACCCTAACTATTGCATGCTCTATCCGCCTCTTGGAATGCCTATAAATATGCCTATCAATATGCCTGCGTGTGAATATATCTATGTGATTTATACTAGTGCTAGCCGTCATGGCCTACCCCCACCCCGAGCAAAACAAAACAAACCAATAAGTTTATTCAAGGGAATCGTATTGCACAATATGAGCAAGATTCTCTCCAGCTTCTGCGACCGTCTTGAGAAATGCAGACATAACATAGCAGGGTCTGACTCATTCTTTTACATTTATGAAGAGCTCCAGCATGTCGTCACACCGAGCCTTATTACGGATATCATCAGCTCCAGCTTCCAACATCAACAACTCGAAGATGTAGTCGCGATCATTACAAGTGACGGCATTCGATTACTTTGTATCTTGGCGCTCCTTGATCAAATTGATCTGCTTACTAATTTTCTTGCTCACAGCACCTTGGATAGCCGGCTGCCAATCCGGGAAGAATCAGAATTACAAGCCATTACTCCTGACTTGAAACCTGTTTTCTTCACGAAATACCAATGGCAGTTCTTTCCGTGGGTGTTCCAAAAGAATTATGGGCATCTAGTTCTTCACAGCCGCACAGTTCTTCCCTTCACCTCCGATGAGATAATTGCTGAAGGCTCGGGGGGTGTCGTAAGTGCTGTGGAGATCCCTACGCAACTGCAAGCTTTCATCAACAGCGTGAGAACCCAGCCCTTCCTCTAGACATCATAAGTGAACCGACCTAAGAACAGTCCTGACAAGCCATAGAATGATGATAAAGTCAGGGTCGTACGCAAGCGAATCAAGGCTTTGAAAAGCCGAGAACGAACGGAGGGGCTTTTTAGGGAAGAGGTCAACTGCCTTGAGCTTTATCGCAGACTTCGCCACACCAATATAATCTCCCTCCTCGGGAGTTTTACTCTGAACCAAGAACATAACCTTATTTTCCCCTGGTTTTCAAAGAATCTCGATGAATTCCTAAGCCAGGAAAGAGTTGGACAGTTTATGAAGAATACGACTTTCTCATCTGCGTTAGTAGGTCTCGCTTCGGCTTTACAATGCGTACAGGAAACAAACTGGCGTTGTCGAGTAAAGCCAAATTTCTACACTAAATACGGATACCATCATGATTTTAGACCAGCAAATATCTTGGTCACCGAATCGACATTTTTCCTGGCTGACTTTGGTTTAGCAAAGTTCTCGTCTGCTCCGCTAGCGACTGAGTGGAACGAGAATATTGGGCACTACATTGCTCCAGAATGCATGGACGGGTCTTTCAATCCACTGCAAGTGGGATATTCATATGATATTTGGGCGTTTGGATGCTTTCTGGCTGAGATTGCCACATATATGGCTCTTGGACCTGTTGGCGTCCAGAATTTTGAGATGCAGAGGAAGAGCGATACCTACTACGATAAAAAGTATCGGAATTCTTACTTCTTTGACGGACAATTGTCTTCACTAAAGCCTCAAGTGAGAGATTGGCTGTTGAACTTGTCGAATCAGACGCAGGACCGCACTGTCGTATGCCTTGTCTCATTGGCCAAGAAGATGCTTCAATTCTCTCCCAAAGACAGGTTGGACATTAACATCCACTTGGTTCGCCTCTATTTTATCCATGCAAAGTGTTTGTTTTATTCGTCGACCAATTCCCTGGCACAAACGCTATCTCAAGTCAATGAAATGCAGTATCCAGGGTCAGATCGGGCGAGTGGGGAGCTGAACCTGGAATTGAGCAGGCTTAGAGCATTCGGCGACTTCCTCCACATGAATGACGCTACGGAGGTGGATTGTCTTCACTTTAAAGACGCGGCGTTTCGGACTCTTGTAATTGACTGTTTATCCCGAATATCTACGACTCACATCTTCTCAAAGGCCGACTTGATAAAGTTCACCCATGAGTGCGTGAGTATAGAGCGCAAATCAGGTGTAGTCACTGCATTCGTACCCCCAAAGCTTCTCGAAGAATCGGTCCAGGATGATATTCGCAAGCTCTGTAGGGCACTACCTGACCAACAATTTGTTGAATCTTTGTTTTGCGAACGTCTCTTTGAAGGGCCCCTTACCGACAAAGAGCTACGTATAATGGAGGAATGGGGTGAAGATGAGCCCGAGCGGTATGCCGATGTCGGGCTTCAGGCAAAGCTTCGACGGCTCGACCAGGCTCTATTGCAAGGAATCCACACGGATGAAGGTGATGGGGATCAACTCATCCTAGATTGGAAGCATTTGTCGGGAGAGCAACATACCTTTGGCTCATATCACAACATTGGAACGTACATGTGTGATGGCCCAAATAATGTCAAGGAAAAGAGACAAGTTCTGATTGAGTGGATATTTGTGACACAATTCCCTCAGAGTGAACCGGAAGATACGAGAATCGCGAGACTCCTGCAGTTAGTCCGACTTCTTCAACTATCAAAGAAATCTAGATCATGTACCTTGGATTGCATTGGATTTCTACCACCCAGACCAGAGACTCCGTACGGGAGTGGGTACGGGTTTGTATACCCCTTTCCGTCATACCAAAATACTTCTGTATCAATGAGCCCCAGATCTCTGGCCGACCTCCTGAAGGATACCAAATTTCCAATGGCTTTGAATGACAAGTTTAATATTGCAAAAAAGCTGGTGCGGAATCATTTTGAGCTTCAAACACACGGCTGGCTGCATAAGAGTTTTCGCTCCGAAAACATAATCTTTTACGGGTACGAGAGCAGAAAGGATGAGAGAAGGGGTGTGGAATATTTGATAACCCATGGGCCGTATGTCGTTGGCTTTCATCATGGTCGACCTGACAGCGATATCTTCTACTCGGATGTTCCGAGCAGTGGGGCCGACATGAACGCATTACTCTACCGACATCCGGGCTACAAACCAGGTGAGAATCGTTTCCTAAAGGCGTATGACTGCTATAGCCTTGCTGTTGTCCTCATCGAACTGGCATATTGGTCTCCTGCCAAGGAGCTGCGCTCGAAGCGTAGCGAGGAAGGCCCAATGATTCCTAGCCCGCTCAAGGAGACATTTGAAAAGAAATACCGCCGAAGCTTGTCTCAAAGTATGGGAAAGGCCTACATGGAGGCCACTAGAGCTTGCTTATATGAACCAGATGCATCTGAGTTGGATACTGTTAGCATTTCTGCTTTTTACCTGAATGTTGTTCAAAGGTTGGATGCATGTTATGTAGGATAATCTTTACTTTTAGGGGAGATGGGGAAAGCATTCGGTATGAAGAAGTTCTAATAACCATTGCACACCCCGAAGGTAAATCATGCGAAATAGTATCGCCTCTATACTATACGCAAAGCAGTGCATTTTGACTACGTTGAAGGGCAAAAATCACTATTGCATTTAAAATAGTAGGAAAACGTCAACTGCTAGGTCGCTCTGTACATGGACAGCTGATTTGCCGAACGCCCATGTAAACATTCATCGAGCATAATATCGTGCACTGCATCAGCCGACACTATTCAGAATACAGGTAGCTTGTTCACTACGCCCTTTGACTTCTCTATTTGGAAGTGAACAGGGAATAATGTCGATGAAATCATAAGGGCTAGTGCAATTGGCATTCCATTATAATACAGGTCCATACTTATAATTGACGCTACATGTTGGTTGGGTCAATTTACAGCGACTCTACCTTGATCACGTCCATATTCTACAGCCAGCTAAATGTCCTGATTCATAGGATCTGACTGGTATTGGGATTAGTATTAGAAGAGACTTCTGACTAGTAAAATAGGTAGGGATTAACTCTTGTACCTACTTGATCCTGGTTGTTAAGCTAGACTAGAACGGTTAAGAAATATGTTACTGCCTTTGGAGTTAGCTAAACTATAATTTTAGCCTTGTTTAACTTTTTCACAAGGCTTTAGATAAATAATATATTATTTTATTACAACCTGGCTCTTATGGTTGCGACAATAGGCCTATAGGGTAGTCAGTTTTAGATAAACAACGGATTAACTAATTAATTAAGAAAAGATTATTAGATTATTATAATAATCTAATAATCTAAGAATAAATTATTAAAACTATAAAATAATCTATAATAAGATTATTAACCTTTATAAATAATCTAGCCTAGTTAACTAAGTATATAAGTTTACTTTATATTATTTATTAAAATACTTAAATAGTATTAGTCTATAGCTATAAGCTATAGCTATAGTGTGACGTCCTGACCTAATACTTAAATAGTATAGGGTAAGTTCCTAAGGTAATAAGTTAAGGTTAATTAGTTTATATTAGCAGAGAAAATAGAAAGTAAGCTTTAAGTAAGTGTAATTATAAAGTAAGTAAGATATAATAAAGATTTAGTCTATATTTAATCTTAATGCTTTATTAATAACTATTTATCTAAGTTATTTAAAAAGTATAAAGAATTAAATTTTATATATTTAGTTATTTCTTAGGGAATAATATAGTATATTATTCCTATATATATTTAGAATATTAGTAATTATTATTTTTATATTAAAATAATATAGCTTAGTTATTTTTATATAGGAATTAATATA